>JAKUCM010007184.1:0-36419 GCA_023374145.1 Lepidium sativum | reverse complement strand
TATTGTCTTTCATTATTGATATCAAATCCAAATCAAAGGAAAAGAATTCGTAAATTTCTTTCTCTCTAGCTGAAAGAGTTTTTTTTTCTCTTCTACTAGTTTTAACTTTACCGCCTCTCTGTGGTTTTCTTTTGTCTCTCTCATTTTGCTCTTAGCTATATTCTTGGTCTCGCCTGTATAGGTCTGGAGTTCATCTCCGCCTGTTTTCCCAGTGTCTTATTGATGGTGTTTTTGTTGTTTTGTCTTTTATAAGTTTTTAGTTTAAGATTCTAAGTTCTTTAATCCCAGATTTTTCTGGCTTAGGTCCTAGGTCTTTATTTTGTGTTGATCGTGTATATATGTCGTGTCTTATGCTTTTAATAAATTCCGGATTTATCCGGTCTTAGTAATTCTGATTTCAGTATCCGGTTTGGTATTGATCTTGTATATAAGTTGTGTCTTATGCTTCGATCTTTCTCTGAAGGCTGCCGTAAAATCATCTTCTCGAGAGGTGTTTCAGTTTATCGGGGGAGTGATTCTTCAATAGATTTCCACTGTCGATTTACATCCATTTCGTTCTATCCACAAGGATTCTATGGAGAAGATAACTATTTGAGTGTGAAGAAAGAAGAGTGAATTCAACCGTAATGAGCTTTTCCAGCGACTCAAACTTTCGACTTACCGGAGGTGCATGACGGCGATATTGAAGGCTTTATGTTATTTTCTTCATTGTAAACCCGATATAACTTTGCCCGCAAGAACAAGATGCCCTTGATCATTGCTCGATGTGTTTGACGGTAAAGAAAGAGAAAAAAATTCAAAATTTTATCAGAGCCAGGTTTCGATCCTGGGACCTGTGGGTTATGGGCCCACCACGCTTCCGCTGCGCCACTCTGATATTTTTTATATCTTTTCGAACTTACATTTACTTAAATAATTATTGATGAGCAGGAATCGGAGGATCACAAAAAGTAGGGTATTTCTTCTATATCCGGTTGTTGTAAATTTGTAACTTCTCCTCGGATTTGATCGTCTCATTAAATCGTAATCTATTCTCTATGGACTAATACCGCGTATTGGGAGAAAATGTTAAAGGTTATCTTAAGTGTTTCCTTGTTAATCTCTCAACAGAAGAAAATGACAAAGTTGGATGGTTCTGGCCTGATATATTGGACTTGATAATTCCTCAGGTTTTGGGTAGTGGGTTTGAGGTTATCACAGTTGGCAAGAAAAAGCTTATCCGCTTAGTCCCTAAGTCCCCACAGAGTTAATCTTGGAGGTGGCTGTTTTCTTTGTTGAGACTTGTGTTAAGTAACATAGTCTAGAGTCAGTCAAATAAGTCATATTCTTATGGGTATTGTTGAGTAGTTTTAGCTAAGGTTGGTTCTACAATTTTAGTATTTCATTTTCAGTTGTAAAAACTATATAACGCCAGTTTCAGTCATTGAATAAAGTGTTCCTTCAGCTAATTGTCTTCTGATAATTTACATTTGGTATCAGAGCCATACGAAGGGAACAAAATTGGTGTGGGAGTGTGAAGAAATTTTGAAGAGAGAGATGTCGAATTCTGAGAAATTCGTACAGCCAGCCATTCCGAGGTTTGACGGTCATTATGACTACTGGGCTATGACGATGGAAAATTTCATTCGAAGCGGAAAGATGTGGAACCTAATAGAAGATGGAATCCCAATGGCGGCAGTAGAGACAACGCTGAGCAGTGAGGCTCAGAAGAAATCGGTGGAAGAGGTCAAACTCAAGGATTTGAAAGTCAAGAACTTTCTCTTTCAATCAATTGATCAAGAAATTCTTGAAACAATCATTGACAAAAGTTCTTCAAAATCGATCTAGGATTCCATGAAGAAGAAGTATCAAGGATCAACAAAGGTGAAAAGAGCACAACTCCAAGCACTAAGAAAGGAGTTTGAACTGCTTGCTATGAAGGAAAGAGAAAAGGTGGATACCTTTCTTGGAAGAACTCTGGTTGTGGTTAATAAGATGAAAACGAATGGTGAGCTTATGGAGCAGAGCACAATCGTTGGAAAAGTGCTTAGATCCTTGACTCCCAGGTTCAATTATGTAGTTTGTTCAATAGAATAGTCAAATGATCTGAAATATTGATGAACTTCATGGTAGTCTGCTGGTTCATGAGCAAATGATGCAGGGCACCCAAGAAGAAGAACAAGCGTTGAAAATATCTCAGGATGAGAGAAACTACAAAGGAAGTGGTCGAGGTCGAGGCACAGGCCGTGGCAGAGGGATGGCGGTCTGTTCAATCAAAAGCTCTCATTGAATGTTTTAAATGTCATAATCTAGGACATTATCAAAATGAATGTCCAGAATGGGAAAAGAAAGCCAACTATGCTGAGTTGGAAGACGATGAGGAAGTGTTGTTGATGGCTTATGTGGAGTCTAATAAGCCATCAAGGAGAGAAGATGTGTGGTTCTTGGATTCTGGTTGCAGTAACCACATGACAGGAGATAAAAGGTGTTTCTCTAATCTGAAAGAAGAAGATGATCACACGGTGAAGCTCGGGAATGACACAAGGCTAACAGTTGCAGCAAAAAGAAGTGTAAAGGTACATGTTAATGGTCTCACTCAGGTGATATCAGATGTGTATTACATCCCAGATCTTAAAAACAATTTGTTAAGCATTGGACAGCTTCAGGAAAAGGGGTTAACTGTTTTGATTCAGAACGGAACATGCAGAGTGGTTCATCCGAGAAGAGGGGCGATTCTGCAGACTAACATGAGCGGGAATAGGATGTTCTTTGTGACATCATCTCGACTTTCAACGAGTTCAATGTGCTTTCAGACTGAAGAAGTAAATGATGAAGAAGTTTTCTTGTGGCATCGCCGCTTTGGACACTTGAATTTTGATGGTCTTAGGATGATGTCCCAGGAAAGTATGGTTGTTGGGTTACCTTCTCTGCAATCCACCAAGAAAGTTTGTGATGTCTGCTTAATGGGGAAGCAACACAAAGAATCACAGTCAAGGAAGAGTTCAGCGATGGCCTCAAAACAACTTCAATTAGTACATTCAGACATATGCGGACCCATCACACCAGTCTCACACAGTAATAAGAGGTATATTCTGAGCTTCACTGATGATTTTACTCTTAAAACATGGGTATACTTCTTACATGAGAAATCAGAAGCCTTCTCTTCAAGATTTTCAAAGATAGTGTGGAAAAAGAGATAGGGGAAGCCATAACATGTCTGAGAACAAATCGTGTTGGTGAGTTTAACTCAAGTGAATTTACAGAGTTTTGTAAAGCTCAGGGAATCAACAGGCAATTGACAGCGGCATACACTCCTCAGCAGAACGGTGTCACAGAAAGAAAAAATCGAACCATTATGAATGCAGTTCGATCTATGTTGACTGAGCGACATGTTCCTAGAACATTCTGGTCTGAGGCAACTCGATGGTGTGTTCATATCCAAAATCAAAGTCCTACTACAACAGTTGAAAACAAAACTCCAGAGGAGGCGTGGAGTGGAAAGAAACCTGTGGTAGAATATTTTTGAATTTTTGGATGTCTAGCTCATGTTCACATACCAGATCACAAGAGAAGCAAATTGGATGATAAGAGCAAGAGATGTGTTTTTCTGGGTGTAAGTGATGAATCCAAAGCATGGAGATTATATGATCCAACTACAAAGAAAATTGTGGTTAGCAAAGACGTTGTCTTTGAGGAAGAAAAAGGCTAGAATTGGGAAAATTATGAAGAGGAGACAAGAAATGAGGTTTTAGAAAGTGGAGAGAGGAGGAAAATCAAAGTGAGGATAACAATGGAGCAGTAGATCGTGTTTCATCGACACCACCTTCTCTGACTCCTCATGTAGGTTTATCTTCACCTCCACCCATATCAGGTACAACTCGTGAGAGAAGAGCACCAAGTTGGATGACAGATTACGGGGTAAATTTCTTAGAAGAAGAACTTTTGCTAATGATGATAGCAGAGCATGATCCAATATGTTTTAAGGAAGTAGTAAAGCAGAAACTCTGGAGAGAAGCAATGACAAGTGAAATTTAAGCCATTGAAAAGAATAAAACTTAGGAGCTTACTGTCTTACCGGAAGGAGTCAAATCTATTGGAGTTAAATGGGTTTTTAAAACTAAGCTCAATGAAGAAGGAGAGGTGGATAAATATAAAGCAAGATTGGTGGTCAAAGGGTATGCACAATCCTATGGAGTGGACTATATCGAGGTGTTTGCTCCAGTAGCAAGACTAGATACAATTCAAAGTATTCTTGTTGTGGCTGCTAAATCTGATTGGGTAGTTTTTCAACTTGATGTCAACAGTGCATTTCTGCACGGGGAACTCAAAGAAGACGTTTTTATCAATCAGCCAAAAAGATTCGAAAAGAAAGGAGAGGAAGAGAAATTTTACAAGCTTAAGAAGTCGTTGTATGGTCTTAAGCAGGCGCCAAGAGCATGGTACAATAGAATTGAGGCTTATTTTGTACGAGAATCCTTTGAGAAATGCTCCAGTGAACACACATTGTTTACTAAATCAGAAGGAGGTAAATTTATAATTGTCAGTCTTTATGTAGATGATTTAATTTACACTGGGAATGACAGGATTATGTGTGATGATTTTAAGAAATTAATGATGTTGGAGTTTGAGATGTCTGACTTAGGCAAGATGAAGTATTTTCATGGAGTGGAGGTGAAACAAAGTTCAAACGGAATTTTCATTTGTCAGAGAAGATATGCACGAGAAGTTCTGGCCAGGTTTGGTATGGAAGAATGCAACTCTGTGAGAAATCCCATCGTCCCTGGAACTAAACTTCACAAGGATGAGAATGGTGTTAAGGTTGACGATACCCAGTTCAAGCAAGTAGTAGGAAGCCTTATGTATCTAACTGTCACAAGGCCACATTATGTATGGGGTTTGTTTGATAAGCAGGTATATGGCTAATCCTAGACTGTCACATTGGCTTGCAGCAAAAAGGATTTTAAGATATTTGAAGGGTAGCACTGAGATGGGAATTTTCTACAAGAGAGGAGAAGACAATTTAAAACTCATGTCTTACCCGACAGTGATTATGCGGGAGACTTGGACGATCGAAGGAGTACATCTGGATTTGTTTTCATGATGGCTAGTGGAGCAATCTCTTCGGCGTCAAAGAAGCAATCGGTTGCGGCTATCTCTACCACTGAGGCTGAATACATAGCTGCAACGTCATGTGCATGTCAATGTGTCTGGCTTAGAAGAGTACTGGAACAGATTGGTGTTGAAGAAAAGGAAGAAACAGTGATCATGTGTGAGAATAGTTATACTATTCAGCTGTCTAAGCATCCAGTCTTTCATGGAAAGAGCAAACACATTGAAGTAAGATTTCACTATCTAAGTGACTAAGTAAATGATGGAGTTGTCAAGCTTTGTCACTGTGCGTCAGAGAATCAAGTTGCAGACATCCTTACAAAGCCATTGAAGCTAGAGCAGTTTGAGAAGCTTCGTCATATGCTTGGGGTGATTGATATCTCTGTAGTAAACTAAGTAGGATGAATTAGTTTAAGGGAAGGATTGTTAGATGTTTTCTTTGTTGAGTTGTTACTTGTGTTAAGTAACAGAGTCTAGAGTCAGTCAAATAAGTCCTATTCTTATGGGTATTGTTGAGTATTTTTAGCTAAGGTTGGTTCTACAATTTTGGTATTTCAATTTCAGTTGTAAAGTCTATATAACGTCAGTTTCAGTCATTGAATAAAGTGTTCCTTAAGCTAATTGTCTTCTGATAATTTACATGGCTCAGGTAATATAACATATTGAAGGAGAATCATAACATTTCTTAAAAGTTTATAGCTGAAATGGGTTGAGGATTCTAGGGTCAAGGCTTTGTGACTGTGGAAGAGGTTCAAAGACGGCTCTCGTGGACATCTAGGGTCAAGGCTTTATTAGAAGTATGTCTCTATTGCTTTCCATTTACCTCTGTTATATTTTTCTATATTTCAATTTCATATGATGATAATGGTACTGAAACTCTTGTTGTTCATTACTTATTTCAGGAGGGTCTTGCGATGATCGATGATGGTCAAAAAGATGGTAAATGTTGTTACTGGTTCCCATGTGTTTCTTCTATTTATGCATCCAGTGGAAATGATACCAACTCATATTGTTTTATACTTTTTATATAATTCACCATTTTCTTGTATGTTCTATCATCTCATCTGTAACAGTAGATAGTAAAGAAGTTGCATGTATTCACATGATGAAACAAATCTTATATAGAAAGAATCACTCTTTATTGCTTAGATATACACAACACATAAGAAATTGACATTTTACAACTACGCTTCTGTTGAGTCTGACAATTCGAATTTCGGTTCGGATTAGGTTATGATATACCGAATTGAAACTTTAGATAAATAGTATTCGGTTCGGTTTAGTAAGAGTGAAGTTTTCTTAAAAAGATTGGGTTAGAAGAATATTTCTAAGGGAAGTAAAAGCGACGTTTCTTTTATAATTGCACGCCATTAAACATACATAAAGTATGCATCATTGATGACGTAAACGTAATAAGATGGTGACATTAGATAACAAATCGAAAATCACAAAGAAGAAGGTAAATTTTGGTGTGATCTTTGTAAGTTGTGGTGTACGCTTAATCTAACGTGAATCCTATAAACTGCATATTGGTCTTTTGTGATGAATGATGGTTGAATTTTATAGATATGGATATTTATGTTGTCGTTAATATTAAGTGTTAAAATTAAGAATTGTTCAAAGCGGTCTATTTCTAAATAAGTTCTTAAAAAAGGATAAAAAGATTAAAAATACTATTGTAGAATTGTTTCCAAATAAATAAAGGGAAATCGGCCAAACAAAGCACGAACTTCGCAAGAATTGCCAAACAAGATATAATCTTTATCACTGACCAAAAAAATCATGAATTATATCTGACTAACCATTTGTTTAACTAAACTTGCGTTGACTTTCCAAATTAATCACATTATTACTTAGATTAACGGATAATTAGACGGCTGTTGGTAAACTCGTTAACATATACAACGTCGTTTTGATTTGCATCGTTTAGTTAAGAAGAATCTTCAAAACGACGTCGTATTGGAATGTTAAGTTCTGAAAAATGGTTTATGTGGCTTCGAACTCGGGACCTGTTGTTTCGCAATGAGGGTTTTACCACTGAGCTAGTGGCATATTCGTGTGTTTAATGAAAACACTAATTTATAAAGACAACAATTACGATCAAAACAATTAAGTGAAAACGACATCTCTTGTCTTCATAACCATTTCCAATTGACCTGATATTTGAGGATGAATGTAAGATATAATAAATCTGAGATTGAATGAATCTAGAAAAAGAGTTGGTCTCACAATCCAAACCATTAGTTCAAAAAGCAACAAAAAACTACAACATAGTTCAGAAAACTGAGTTGGTCTCACAATCCAAACTTAGTTGGTCTCACAATCCAAACCGATTTTCCCTGACCCCAACTTCAAATCTCTTGCTAGATGTTTGACAAACCAATCCCAATTGTTGTCATTCTCTATCTCCACCACTGCCCAACATATATGGACTATCCTATTGTCCCCATCTCTCCCAACTGCAGCCAACAACTGACGTTTTATATCCTATTTTAAGAACGCACCGTCTAACCCTATCACTGGCCTACACGTCTTCAGCCAAAACTTCTTATGTGCCTAAAAGCAAATGTATAACCTATAAAACCTCTGCTTGCTTCCAACTGTAGCTCATGCGATGGTTTCAATATAGAAGGTGGACCCTGGGTTACTCTTAAGAACTTCAGCTTGATAATCCCAAATCTGATCAAAGTGTTCTTCATGCATTTTTCTCCTCTGCTTCATCAACATCGTCTTCGCCTTGATACAGGAGTTTTCCTTAACATTCATCTTGTACTTTCTCAGTATTTCAGCTTGTATTTCCTTTGCAGTCATCTTCAGATTCAATTTTAACCGCTCAGCAAACAAACTTGCAATCGCAGACCGTCGCAGTAGCTTTGACTCTCATGTCAACTCACATGTGTGTTGATTTACATATGTCTTGATCATTAACTTCTGCTTCTGCTTCTCAAACGAACAGTAGATCTTCCAAGGACATTGAGCCTCATCTTCTCTCCTCGTAGCTGCACAAATTGC
Organism: Lepidium sativum; assembly: GCA_023374145.1. Classification (NCBI taxonomy): domain Eukaryota; kingdom Viridiplantae; phylum Streptophyta; class Magnoliopsida; order Brassicales; family Brassicaceae; genus Lepidium; species Lepidium sativum. The sequence continues at coordinate 28,319 of JAKUCM010007184.1, read as the reverse complement.
ACCAATCTTAAGTGCAGTTGATCTAACATATTTAATGTTGTACCTGGTCTTAAGCATATATCTGAGGCAAGCATGCTTGAACTCATCAGCATCTGCGAATGTCCGACCCAATTGTAGTAATTCTTCTGGATTTGTGTCTTCCCTATAAGCCCCCGCAAGTCTCATTACCTCTTCATTCTCGTCATTAGATGCAAAAGGACTAGGTCTATTATCTTTATCCCATGCATAATCATCACCGTCGTTTTCATCTGCCTCACAGTGATCATTCCTCGCTTCATCTCCGAAGATTGTTAAATATGTACATGTTTCTTCTGTAATTCCACCATAGCCATCATCTTCAGCTTCATTTATGTCTTCACCGTCGCTCAGATCTGGAGATTCCTCAATCTCCCTAGGAGGATCCAGATCCTCCATCTCAATAGGATCATTAACTTCATCTCTCTTACGCTTCTTCGACTCTTTGAATACAGACTCTGTCGATTTCTTCTTTTGCCTTGGTGAGCTTCGAAGAGGAGGATTTGTTTTCGATTTATACCTCTTCACATCACCACCCCCCACTTTTTTCCCTTCTCGACGGTGGCGAACTTGGCGGAGATCTCTGAGATTAGGAAATCCGAGCCGATCTCCATATCGCCTTTCCGCCTCTCATGAATCTAGTATTTGCCATTGAATCGATTTAGGGATTGATATGATTTGAGAGAAATCCCCAAATTGATTTGGGATTTTTGCGAAATTAGGGCAAGTTCGACAAGAGATGTCGTTTTCACTTAATTGTTTTGATCGCGATTGTTGTCTTTATAAATTAGTGTTTTCATTAAACACACGAATATGCCACTAGCTCAGTGATAAAACCCTCATTGCGAAAAGACATGTCCCGAGTTCGAAGCCCTTCTTCTTAACAAAATGATGCAAATCAAAACGACGTCGTATATGTTAACGATGTTTACTAACAGCTGTCTAATTATCCTTTAATCTAAGTAACAGTGTGATTAATTTGGAAAGTCAATGTAAATTCAGTTAAATAAATGGTTAGTCAAATATAGTTCATGCTTTTTTTGATCAATGATAAAGATTGTGTTTTGTTTGGCAATTTTTGCAAAATTTCGTGCTTTGTTTGGCCGATTTCCCAGTAAATAAATAAACTTCGTAGTTCGAGACAGAAGTTATTATCTTTCCTCTCCCGATATTTTTTATAATATAAATAAATTTGATTTAATAGCGTGGAGAAACGTCCAACCCCAAAACAGACATGGCGTCTTCAACTTCCTCATCGTCTTCTTCCGTTTCCTCTTTGCTCGCAATCGTTTTACTGATTCTTATTGTGTCAACTGCGGAATCCGGGAAATCACCATTTCATCCTAGCGACTTGCTTCCGCATTTACCCAGACAATTCTCGTGGCCGATTATCCACTCTCTCTATGGAGCCGCCGATCTTCTTCCTACTTTCATCGGATCACCGAGTTCTGGGAATGATTCCGTCAATTGGAAAGGGTCTTGTTTCTCTGAGAACACGGCTTGGTTGGAGTTCCATAATAAGTCCGGTAGCGAGTTCGGTGGAGGCACGCTTCACATTAAGGTGAAATGGAATTTACGAAAACAAACAAAAAAAACTCAATAGATTTTGTTCGTTCGTTTCTTCACTATGATTTTTATGTTACTTCTTGAGTGATCATGGAAGTTCTATTTTGTATTTGGGTCCTCTTTAATTTTGACTTGTAATACTTCAATTGCTGAACGTAACGTCTACAAATTTTAGGGTTTTGGGTTCCTAAAAATTAGGAAAAGATTCCGAATTGTATATGACCACCTTCTAGAGTGGTTACTCTTCGAATATGCTTTTCAATTCTTACTCAAATTTGGATTTTTGTTGATTTTCATGAGATTTTTATGTAAAAGGCTTATATTTGGAGTAATTTTGTCAGTCTAGTGTGTGAAAAAACCTTTTCAAAGAAAGATGGTAATTTGTGTGTGTGTGTGTTAGTTCTGTACTTCATATCTTTTTCAGACTGTGAGAATCAACTTTAATCAATGAATCCTGAACTTCTTTTTGTTCTTGTATGTGTACAAAGGCGGATAAGGCGCATAGTTGGACTTGTATGGATCTCTATGTCTTTGCAACGCCATATCGTGTGACATGGACTTGGTACTTCATTTCACGACAGCATACTGTGGAATTTCCGGAGTGGGCTGGAAAAACTGAATATGCATATGTAAGCCATCGTTGTCTTTTGTTCATATTATGTTGCTGTATCTTTAGTTTCTTCATTTAGGATTTAATTATCTACGAGTTTGTTTTATGCGTTTTGGGTGCTTATTGGATTAGGTTAAGAACAAAGGAGTTTCAATATTCCTTATGCACGCAGGGATGCTAGGAACACTTCAAGCGCTGTGGGATGTTTTTCCCCTCTTTACCAATACCGGTTGGGGGGAGAGCTCTAATCTTGCGTTTCTTGAGAAGCATATGGGAGCTAATTTTGAACCTCGACCTGAACCATGGGTTACGAATGTTACAACTGATAAAATACAATCTGGTGATCTCTTAGCTATTTCAAAGATTCGTGGGCGGTGGGGTGGCTTTGAAACCCTTGAGAAATGGGTGAGTGGGGCATATGCTGGTCATTCCGCTGTTTGCTTGAGAGACTCTGACGGGAAACTATGGGTTGGTGAGTCGGGACATGAAAACGAAAAGGTGACAACATTCAGAGTGCTGTCTTAGAGTTAAGTTTTAACTTCAATATATTTCTTTCATTGAAGGGTTTTATTTTTTTCATAGGGAGAAGATGTAATAGCGATATTACCATGGGAGGAGTGGTGGGAATTTGAACAAACAAAAGATGACTCGAATCCTCAGATCTCATTGCTACCTTTGCATCCCAATGTTCGTGCTAAATTCAATGTTGATGCTGCGTGGGAATATGCTCGCAGCATGGAGGGTAAACCATATGGTTATCATAACTTGATTTTTAGCTGGATTGATACCGTTAGTGAAAACTACCCTCCTCCTCTGGATGCTCATATTGTAGGTTTTTTTTTTTCTTTCATTTCTTTCAGTTTTGGTCTTAATAAATGAACACTCTTTTTAATTTGATTTTATATGAGTTGTCTTTTTCCTTTCTTTCAGATTGCATCTGTCATGACTGTTTGGAGCCAAATGCAGCCTGACTATGCTGCTAACATGTGGAATGAAGCCTTGAACAAGCGTCTAGGAACAAAGGTTCTTGTTTCTATATGCCTTTCTGTCTCTTACTTCTTCGTTGACATAAGAGCTTGATTAGTCTGATTATTATAATCATCCTAATTTCTAAACGTCTTCATAATCTATAGATGATAATCTTTATTTAGTACTTCTCCTCATTTGAGATGCTAATATTTGATGCTTCTGTACTGTTTTATCTTTGATATGTGTATGATTTCTGCAGCTTTATTTGCTTCTATTATATGACTTTGTTCCTTGTCTGCCTTGTTTTTCTTCTTTTCTGACATGGTCTAAACTGCAGGGTCTTGACCTTTCTGATGTACTGGTCGAAGTAGAGAAGCGCGGATCCTCTTTTGATGAATTACTGACAGTACCTGAACAAGACGATTGGATTTACAGTGATGGTAAATCGACCTCATGCATTGCTTTCATCCTCGAAATGTACAAAGAAGCTGGCCTGTTTGGTCCACTTGCTAGTTCTATTCAAGTAACGGAATTCACGGTAAGAACCAATTCGCAATCTGTTTCACTTTCTGTACCTAAACTTCTTGTGACTGTACTTTTTTTTTGTTTAATCTCTTCAATTTGCAGATCAAAGATGCTTACATGCTTAACTTCTTCGAGAACAATGCAAGTCGTCTTCCTAAATGGTGCAATGACAATGATAATGACAATGTGAAGCTTCCGTATTGTCAGATACTTGGGAAATACAGAATGGAACTTCCTGGTTACAACACCATGGAACCATACTCACACATGAACGAAAAATGTCCTTCTCTACCTCCAAACTACCAAAGACCAAATAACTGCTAGCATTTTACTGTATCTTCCTTAGATGTCTGTTTGTTTGTTAGTAGAAAGTTTATGGAATACCATTGAAAATTCAACATTACTTATAACTGTCTGTATATATATTGTTTAAGTTTGTAGCTGCTCAGCCTATAATTGTTTGCATATATGATACACAGTATAGAAATTGAAAGTTTATCTTTTGAAAGACTTTGACATTTCTGTTTGTTCGTTTCGGTTCATGATTTTCAGTTTCGAAACTGGATTTAGAAGAATTGTACGAACTATTTGGATTTGGTTTCGGTTTAGAAGTACATAACACAATTTTCATCAAAGACTTGATTTTTACTTGAACGAAGTCATGTTCCGGTTTAGTTTGGTTTGTCTGGGATTGAAGAGGTCTGATGTAAATCTCATCTTCGTCTTACAGAAAGTAATAGCAAAGCTCGAAGCTTTAAGTTCCTAATGTGTCTGGTTATGTCATCAGGACAGATGATGGGCCATATCGTGGCCCGAACTCAGCTCAGAATCTCTCGAAGTAACTTCGCCGATCGTATACGGTGTCAGGGATTGAGGGTGTCAAAAATCCTAAAAATGGATTCGGGGGCGAAGCGACCAACTTGTGCTTCCTGCACTAAACCCAGCCAGCTCTGCCTCTGCAAGCGGATGCGATCTCCGTCTTTTGATAATCAGGTGAGTGTTACTATTCTGCAGCACAGTCTCGAGAGGAAACACGCACTTAATTCAGCTCGAATCGCTAAATTAGGGCTTAAGAATGTTTGCGTGAACACTGTTTTTGATGTACATGACGAGGCAGAGTTCGTAATCAGAGTTCTTGAATCGGGTTGCAGCAAGAATGGCACGAGTCGATCGGGTTCTGATATTAGGCTAGGTAATGGAGCTTCTTTGGAAGATGATGATAACTCAGAGTTAGGTAAAGGTAATGTAGAGAACTTAGAATCTGAGAAAAATGTGGTGCTTGTTGGTCATGAAAGCTTGAAATCTGTTGAAATTTTGAACCATTCTCAACATTCCGGTGAAATTTCTTGTCGGCTTACAAATGAGGTAAGTTCTTGTAAAAATACTAGATCAGAAGGTTTGATACGATTCTGTATGAAGAAACGAGGTGTCGTTAGCAATGTCTCACACCCTTTGATGCTTCAAACCAGCGTGAAGGATCCTAGTTTTGATCAAATATTGGCTTCTCCAGCTGTAATGGATGTCTTGGCAAAAGGGTTTGTGGTAACAAAGTTCTCAGAAGGGGAGCTAGAATTTGAGCTGGAAGTTCCTCCTGGATCAGCACTGTTGTTTCCGAGTGAAGAATCGGTGAAGATCTCTGATCTTAAAGAGAAAGAAGAGCTGAAGCTAAGGAATGTGATTGTTCTTGATGGGACGTGGTCAAAGGCGAGAAGGATGTACCTTGAGAATCCATGGCTGAAGTTTTTGTGTTGCCATGTAAAGCTGGATATAGAAGGTACAAGTTTATACAGAGAAGTTCGTCGGCAACCTAGAGCTGGATGTTTATCGACAATAGAGAGTATTGTGTACGCAATGAAAGAGATTGGTGAAGACCCTGAAGGTTTGGATAACATGTTGGATGTTTTTGAATCCATGATTGAAGATCAAAGAAGATGTAAAAACGAAAACTTCGAAAATGTTATCTGAAATACAAAAGTACTATACTGTTGTAACATGTAACCTGAAAGAGAAAGATTCTTCATTTGGCTTCAAATTTTTTTGATGATTATGCTAAAGTTGGAATTACGTTTTAGTAAAATAAGTAATGGGGGTATGATCAGAGAACATTTTATAATTCTGGACCAAGATGTAAATTAGGAAATTGAATTTGTTCCGCAGAAAAGTTTGGTGGCTTACAAAATGACCCCATGAGAAGCGCTTAGAGGAAAAGCTCAGAGAGTGTTTTTATTTCAGAATGTTTTCAATTCGCAGATGTTCAAGTCTAGCAAAAGAGTCAAAAGATTTGGTTTTATTATTGTGTAATTTCCGAGCTCGATTTGTATCTACAGTTAACTATGATCCACTATTTTCACCTCTTTCGAAACCCACTAAACCTCCAAAAGAGAAGAAGAAAAAAACTCAGCAGGATCAGTCGTCGGTGCCGGTAAATGACCCGACGGTGCCCGTGATTTCAGTCCTCTTCGATTTGCGGTATTCGTACTCAGAAACCAATCCCGCAGTTGAACCAATTGGATTCCGTGAACCGAAACGGTTTTCTCCGTTCGGACCTGGCCGATTGGACCGGAAGTGGACTGGAACTTCGGCATTAGCTTCGCCGGAGATTGACCAGAGCCAATGGATGGAGGAGAGAGCAAGAGTTCTAGGCGAACCTTTGACAGAGATCGAAGTTACGGAGCTTGTTGAACGTTATCGACATAGTGATTGTTCTCGGCAGATTAATCTCGGTATTATTCTTTTCCTCAATCTAAACGATATTTTTGCCTAAAGGTTTTAGTTTTGTTATTATTTGTTAAGAATTTATTTGGTTCAAAGTTTATAGCTTTCGTCTTCATTTCTCTGCTTATCATGATGTTGCAGATCCTTTATTAGTAGAAATTTCTTTGTTACAACGTTGTTTTGTTCTCACTTGTAGATTTGTGGTATTGGTAAGGATTATGAATTCATGTTACTTTATTTTAGAGTTTATCCTAATATAATCCAGTAGAATATTTGGAGCCTTGAAACGTTTAGCAACTCGTGTGGTCGGTCTCTTCAATGAAACTATTTTATCAACTTTGTGGAATTATTAGGGAAAGGCGGTTTGAGTCACAATATGATAGACGACATTCACAACCATTGGAAGAAAGCTGAAGCGGTGAGGATCAAATGCTTGGGAGTACCAACTCTTGACATGGACAATATATGTTTCCACCTCGAGGTCTAATATTTGATCTCAAGAACACGGCTCTGTTTTAATCTTCTTTTGGTTGATCAAATTTTACGAAAGTACTCATCTTGCTCTTACTATAGTTGTGTGTTTTGACAGGAAAAATCAGGTGGAAAGATTGTATATAGACACATAAACATTCTAGTTTTGTACCGGGGAAGAAATTATGATCCCAAGAATCGTTCCATCGTACCACTCATGTTATGGAAGCATTATCCACCAATATATCCAAGACTTGTAAAGAATGTCGCCGATGGGTTAACATTTGAAGAGACCAAAGCGATGAGAAATTGCGGGCTTAATTCTCCTGCCTTGATGAAACTTAGTCAGTGGTGCATTGCTCGCAAATTTATTGGCCATTTTTTCTGTTCTTTCCGCATTTTTTCACTGGCGTAATGTATTGATTCAGCTAGGAATGGTGTTTATGTTAATGTCGTGGGAAGAGTGAGGGAGGAGTTTGAAACAGAGGAGGATGTGAGACTAAATTGCACTCATGTTGGGATGAGTGATTGCAAAGAATCGGTGTGAAGCTAAAGGTGTGAAAACTCTAAATAGGTATTTTACTTGTGAGTTTGGTATTTTACTTGTGAGTTTGTTTTGAGGATTGATCTTTAATGTTGTGATCAAAATTGCAGGATCTGGTTCCATGTGTTCCCATACTGTTCAAAGATGAACAAATAGTACTCTGGAGAGGGAAGAAGAATGGTGAAGAAGAGGGTGTACTCTGTGAAACTTCGATCTAGAACAATGATTCTGTGACCTGAACAAATCAAACTTCGGTTTGGATTTCTTCCTATTTCCCTAAATCAAAACTTCTTTCTTTTAATTCCACCCAAACTAATAAAAGTAAAACTATATTTATCTCGTTTTTTGGCCCTTTACCTAATTGCACACAAAATTAAATTGAAATCTTGTTAATCACAGTTTTAGGTTTAATAATTAGTTGGTAAACCACAATTAATCAATCCAAACCTAATTCTACCCAGATTTAGACTCAATTAAAACCCCTATCTAGAACCAATTAGAACCCTTCCCTGTAACAATAACTCTTGTTTTCATGATCAAAATTTGTCGCTAACGATGAATTTGCTCGTGTTGTTCATGATAAACACAAGAGATACGACAGATGAAGAAATCGAAGATCGTGGTGATGATTCTGACGACGAAGAAGATTTTGAACGAAATGCTTTCCAAATCGAGAGAGATGTAGTTGAGTTTGAGGATGAACTACATGTTCGTCACAATGTTCTTCCTGATAGTGATGATGAGAAGAGACAAGCAATGGACGTCGAAACTACATAAGGCGTGGTAATGGAAGGTTGGATGATGGCATGGTGTTTTTCAACAGTGTTGTCTTTAAGGAAACAGTTGTGGGCTATACAATTCGATTTGGCTATAACTTGAAACAATACAAGTACGATAAGTCGAAAATTGTCTATAAATGTGTAGGTGGTAAGGGATGTGATTGGCGAGTTTATTGCTCGAGATCTAGCCATTCAACTGATTGGATAATTAGGATTTGTAAGAATGTTCACTTGTGTTCACCGAATGGAGAGTATGAGATGATTAAGGTGTTTGTGATAGCTAGATTATTTATTGATAAAATTAGAGAAGAACCTGAGTATCACATGCCTTTGAAAATGGAAGAGATGATATTTGAGAAGTGGAAGATCAAAGTTTCAAGATGTCGATGTCAAGCTGCAAGAATTAAAGCATTGAGATGGATAGAGAAGGAGTACGAAGAACAATTTGCATGCCTTAGAGACTATGGAGCTGAAATCTTGGAAGCTATGCCAAATTCAACTGTGAATGTTAAGAAGGTTGGGAATGAAAACTACCAAGGTGTGTATAAAAGACTTATGTGTGTTTTGATGTGCTTAGGAGGACATGGAATGACACATGTAGGCCAACGATAGGAGCATATAGTTGTTTCTTGAGAGGCAAATGAAAAGAGAATTTCTAGTGGCTTTAGGTAGAGATGCCAACAACTCCATATATCCAATAGCTTGGAGCTATATAAAAGTAGAAAACAAAGAAAATTGGATTTGGTTTCTTAAAAAATTAAAAAATGATTTGAGTCTTATGGATGAAGATAGATATGTAATGATTTCTGATCGTCAAAAGGTGTGTTTATCTTGTCATTCTTGTATTTTTATATTACTTTTCATGTGGAATTGCATCTTTGACATTGGTGATTGTTTTTTACGATTGAAAGGTGTGTGATCATATGCCTTTCATATGAGAAATTGTTTTTTTCTTGTCATTTTCATATTGTAATGTATCGAGTATCATTGTGTCCCTTTATAATTGTTGTGTGGCTCTTATTACAAGGCATATTGACCTGTTTATAATTGTTTTTGCAGTTTAACTGTGATTAAAATTGTTTTTTTGTTCTAATTATCTTTGTACTATAATTATTGATTACAATTGTTTTATGCTAATCTCTCTGTTTACTTATATGTAGGGGTAATCCATGCAGTTGAACTGGAGTTTCCTAGCATCAAGCACAAAATGTGCGTTCGACACATATATGCAAGCTTAAAAGAAACTCAAGGGAAAAGTCAAATTTGAAGATGCTTGTATGGAACTTAGCATGGAGTTATAATGAACCGAGTATGCTGAATATTTACAACATATTTTGGACTATGATGATGCCCTTTATCGAGATGTGTTAAAGCAAGATTCGAGTAGGTGCTGTAGACCTTCTTACAGGTTTGGTACATACTATGAAAATGTAGAGAACAATTCAATGGACTCTTTCAATGCGACTATTGTTAAAGAAAGAGAGAAGCTTTTCATGCCAATGTTGAAGACAATTAGGAGGCTAACAATGATACATATTATGAAATGATCTCTCTCGGCTAACAATCACAATGGCATTTTCACTCCATATGTCTCCGCATTTTTTACAACTCAACATGAAAAAGGAGGTGTGGGTAGGGTACTTAGAACCACTAATAGAATGTTTGAAGTCTTAAGTAGTGGATGTTGTCATCGGTTTAGTTTGCATAGAAAAACATGTTCTTGCTGAAAATTTGATATATATGGAATTTCTTGTAAGCACCTTATGTTGCCATTCTTTTCAAGAAGCTAAAACCCAAAGACTTTGTGTGCCATTGGTTTAGTACTAACATGTGGAGGAAGAACTATGAGACTGGATTAGTTTCACTGCAAGGACCACGTTTGTGGTCTTTGACATATGTCCCTAATGTTCATGTGCCACCCAGAGTCGGCCCATAGTATAAGCCACTTTGGCAAAAGCTTAGAACCCAAAAAAATTTCAAACTTTTTATTAAGGTTTAGGGCCCAAATTCTTTTTATTTAGGGTCCAAATTTGATTTTTTCTTTTAGTATTGCCTAAGGCCTTTGTTATTGTTGGACTGACTTTGGTGCCACCTGATCACTCAATGCATGGCTGCAAGAAGAAGGTAAAGTAGAAGAAAGGAAATCAACTACTATGAAAAATTAAAGAAAAAAATTTCAATATACGAAGAAATAGGAAGAAATCTAAACTTTGGATGAATTTGGAGTTATATGGGAAATTTTGGGGAAAAATAGTTCGTGAGTCCTATTATTTTTGTCATCGTAGTTAAAGAATAAAGATATTAACCTTAGAACACCCACATCAAAGAACTCCCTAGGACACGAGCCATAGTGTCTTCAGTCACCGGTTCAAAAACCGAACCGGTTAGTAGTTTAACGACTAATGGGCTGAGGTGAAAGTTGTAGGATTGGGGCCATAAGAAAAGGCCCATATCACGATGCAGACTGTATCATCATCATGTATAAAGCAAATGAGACTTTTAAGAGGTGGTCGTGGGCATCATTTTCTTTTCTCTTCTCCTAGATACTCCTCCTTCAAACCCTAAAATCCCCCTTTTTTAGGGTTTTTTCCCGACGTAATGATGCAGCAACCACCGTCAACCGCCGCCGATTCAGGGCAGATGCCATCGGACCAGCAGGCTTATCACCAGCAGCAAGAGTCGTGGATGATGATGCAACAGCAGCAAGGTCAGTCACCGGCTGGATGGAACCAGCAGTCGGCACCGTCACAGCAACAGTACGGGGCTGGATCCGGTGGCGAGATTCGGTCGTTGTGGATCGGAGACTTGCAGCCTTGGATGGACGAGAACTACATTATGAGCATCTTCGCTCAGTCTGGCGAGGTAATTTAATATGCCTAAATTGAAAATCTTGGTTAATACTTTTGAGGATCGAAAATTACATAGACTACTACTAGTTAAGGTTTTTTTTCTTAGGGTGATGAAGATTGAAAGGAATTGTTCCGTCTCTAAAGCATCAAACTGAAAAAATCTTGTTTTTATAACCCTTGATCGATTAGGCAAATCGTTGCACTGGAAATCTTCGCTCGTGTGTTGGATACGCAGTGTTCTTTCAATATTAGTGATTCATTATCCTGTTTTCACGTATGCCATAGCTACTATTGTGATTTCAATGTTAGTAAAAGGTTGGTTTTTTTTTTTCGTTCCAGGCCCAATCAGCTAAAGTCATTCGCAATAAGCTAACCGCACAATCTGAAGGTTATGGATTTATTGAGTTTGTCAACCATTCTGTAGCCGATCGGGTTTTGCAGACTTACAACGGTGCTCAAATGCCAAACTGTGAACAGACCTTTAGATTGAACTGGGCTCAGGCCGGGGCTGGAGAGAGACGCCAGACCGAAGGGGCTGACCACACAATTTTTGTAGGCGACCTGGCTCCTGAGGTCACTGACTACATGCTCACTGAGACATTTAAGACTGCATATGCGTCTGTCAGGGGGGCAAAAGTTGTGACTGACAGGACCACTGGAAGGTCCAAGGGCTATGGTTTTGTCAGGTTTGGAGACGAAAATGAACAGATGCGTGCCATGAGTGAAATGAACGGTCAATACTGCTCAACCAGGCCTATGCGTATTGGTCCGGCTGCCAATAAGAAGCCTCTTACAATGCAACCAGGTTTGTTTTATACTTGGCAATTGGGTACATCTGATCATGTTGAATGGTTGATATGAAATTGTTTGTGACTAACCTTCTATGTTGAGAACTATAATTGAGTGTCTTTTTGGTGGGTGTATTTCTTTCTGATCAGTGAAGTTTGTTCTTTCGGTTGTTGCTCAAAGATTTAGAGAATTTATCTGCTTGATTCCTTTCGGTTTTTGTTTTGCACTCAATAAATTTTTGATATGATAAAGCATCAAAAACTTATAAAGTCAGCTGATGTTGTCTTAAAGCAGGAGAACAAGTGGCTCTCTTTGGGGAGCCTGGAACTGATTTCAGCTGAAAATGATTCCACCTTATGCGTGGCCTCATTTAGGTCAGTTGGTTATGTTTTCAGAAGAAATTACGTACAAGTGGCAGTTATTAGCCTACAATTTTAAATTATTTTCCAGTTCCTTATACAACGTATTTTATTTTGAATCTTTTCAAATTTATTCTTTTCATATTCCGTAGCTCATATATCCCTTCTTTTTCTTGAGCCTTACCTTTAATTTTCTTTTTTACTTCTTCTTCAGTCTCTTTTTCATCTTTTCATAATAGTTTTTCTCTCTAGATTAATAGTAGAAAGCCTTGGCCAAGGCATTGTTCTGCAAGTTGATTAGTAGGAGACCATTGTTGTAATATGGATGTAGAATGAAAAGTTTTGCTCCCCTTTATTCTATATCCGGGTGTTGAGTCCCAAAGGCACTTACTGTTTGATATCCGTGCTCAACGATTTGTGTATCAATTATCAACTGACATCAGATTTTCTGATCTTTGAAGTTTATGTCGTTTGGTTTTTCTCTGCTGAAATCTTTTTAGGTGTTGATGTGGATGACTTTTTCCGAATTGTTTGACTGAACATCTGTTGTTGTTCTGTTTAGTTTCCTTGTAGTTGTTTCACCATGTCAAGTGGGTTTTATGCAATATCATTATAATTTCGTAGCCGCATCTCTTGTGTTAATCCACCTGTTATTTGCAGCTATGTATCAAAACACTCAAGGAGGAAATCCTGGAGATAGCGATCCAAGTAACACAACAGTAAGTTGTTAGTTTCCTTTTGTTTTCCCTAACATTTTTAGTTTGGTATTTTTGTTAGTCAACAAGTATATAATGTGCCTGCTTTCAGATTTTCGTTGGAGCTCTAGATCCAAGTGTTACAGACGATGAATTAAAGTCAGTTTTTAGTCAATTTGGGGAACTAATTCATGTGAAGATACCTCCAGGAAAACGTTGTGGTTTTGTTCAATATGCCAACAGGTATAAAACATCTTATCAAGCATTTACCATAAATGAATAAAAACCCCATTTCATTATTTGTTTGTTGTGCTTCAGGGCGTGTGCAGAGCATGCGCTTTCGATGCTGAATGGGACACAGTTAGGTGGACAAAGCATCCGTCTTTCATGGGGACGTAGTCCAAACAAGCAGGTTGGCTTGTCACATCACTTTGATCTCTCTCCCTCAATTTATTAAACCTCTTACAGTTAAAACTTGAAAGTGAGCTAAAAAATCATAACTTGGAATTTTGTAATCACAGCCTGATCAAGCCCAATGGAACGGTGGAGGTGGTGGATACTATGGATACCCTCCACAGCCACAGGGGTATGAACCATATGGTTATGCACCTCAACCTCCTCAGGATCCTAATGCGTACTATGGTGGCGGTTATGGCGGTGGCTATGGCAACTATCCCCAGCAACGGCAGGTAACCTCAATTACACTTCACATTATATATATATATATATATATATATTTATTTGTTAAAATTTGCCACATCTGATTTTGTTCTTACCAATTTATTTGTTTGTCCAATGCAGTGAGAGATCAACGTCAGCTTTGTCTACCAATGTCTTAGAACAAAATATGAGTGCTTTCCTTCTATTTCATGTGAACTTTATTTATTTTGCAAATGAGTGAAATCTTGGATTTGCTATGAAATATTGTTGTTTGCTAAAATATTGCAACTTTCTTCTGTGCTTTTCTTATATTAAAAATTTCTCCAAAAACAATCCGTTTTATCATTTGCTAGCCAAACACTAAAAACTATCATCAAAAATTTTGATCTATGAGAAGGGTTTGTTGCAATGGTTTATTCTACTTTCTTTTTTTGATAAATATTTGAAAAAAAATGGTAATGAATGACATAAAAAGTTATTTTGTACATTTAGGCTACAAACATAGTTTACTGTGTTAATTTCTTTTGATATTTATTGCCTTATATTCCAACCGAATTAATTATCTAAAAGAAAAAAATACTTTCTTTCTCCGGTCTTCTTCCCCGACGCTGTTGTTTTCCTCTACTCTCTTCGTTTATTCTTCATTTGTTATTCTGTTTTATCTCTAGTCTCTTTCATCTTTTCGTTATCTGGATTTGAGTCCGAGTTAAAACATAATTTCATACATCATATGAACGAAAACAAACAAATGATTAACTAATGCGAAGTAAATAATATTTTCTTGTTTTTGATTTGTCTATATCAAACTAAAAATTCTTAAAATCAAATATTTTCACATGTTTATGTTTATTTTTAATTATGATGTTATGTGAAGTTATATGTAGTTAGTGTTATTAATATTTCATAGATTTAGTTTAGTCAGTTTTAATAATATTGATAATTAAAATTTTGTACAATGTATATTTTAATCATATAATTTTGTTTATGTATTAAATAATAATACACTAAAAATTAAAAGACTATTTTTGTAAAGAAAAGTTATATGCTAGAAAATAGTATTGATAACAGGAATTTACTATCAAATACCTATTATTAAATCACATCATCGCAGTACAATATGTTATTGGAAGTGTAACTACCATTCATGACACAACTAACTATTATAATCCAACCCAATCAGGGTGAATATTTTCTAACAACCTAAATTAATCAAACATAGATTGAATCGAACATAAAAGTAAACATACCAAATAGCAATGATCAGAATAAAGGTAAAACAATTCAGTAAAGAATAAAGCAGTAGGTGAAACAAGTGCAAGGTGATGAGAAAACAGGTCCCTGAAACACATGACAACACTTAATATAGCATACCTCTAGGCGGTAAGTTCACAAGGCACTGAATCCACTCTCGTGGCAAACAAACTCGATTAAGCTATTAACAGATCCTATCGCCTTAACAACTTAATTGGCAAGAAGAAACAGACGTTCGATTACTCGAGTTAAGGGTGTGAATCTCTACAGTTGGTTTGGTCAGACGCTCTACCAAATGCCTATCGGGTGCTAGAATGTCTAAGAACATGCTTCAGTTGATCATGATGAAACAAGTGATGAAAGCACCAAATCAGATGAGATCTAATTTTTCTTAACCTCAAACAACGTAGAAGACTTAAGATTTACGTCAACCTAACCAATCTTCAAGAGCCCTAGGTAAACTACTTAGAAATCATAATATAAACATTTATAGTGAAGTTCAGAGGACATGACATTAATGATAGACTTGAAATAATATGATAAGCAAGATTAAAAGGAAACAAAAGTTGCATTCAAAACAAAATCATAAGGTTTTTGCATCTCGCGATTACAAAGAAAAATGGTTGTTGCAACAAGTAGTAAAAATTTAGAAAAAACTTTTTTGGTCGAGTTCTTTTAGTATTTATACAGAACTCATTAGGTGATTCGGCCCATTGAGTTGGGTAATTTTTCGGGCCATTAAGTGAAGATGGAAGTGTTGGGCTCTACTTTGGCCACATACGGATGATGGACTCGAGACGCCACTCGAGTATCGTGGTGGACTCGTCCTGCGGCTCGAGCTGTAGCTCGAGTTTTGATCCTGCATGACTTATGCCTCGAGCTTTAGCTCGATTTTGACCTTGCATGACTTCTGACTCGAGCTGTAGTCCAACTTTGATTCAATTTTGACAATCTTCTGCTCCAGTCCAACTCTAAGTGTTGTTCTTTATACCTTTTTGTCTCCACTTGCCTAGAGCACTCCACTTTTGTGTCTTTAAGTATCTGAAATCTCATCGAATGCAATGTGTATGCTACACAAATGAATGAAACTATTCAGATTCTAAAATGATGATAATGTAGTAGATATGTATGCAGAAAACGGCTAAATGAGACACCTAAAATATGGTAAAACCAAGTATCTCAAATTTGGAGTAAAATTTAAAGGTCTGTATTAAAAAAAAATCTAGTATAAAACTAAAAGTGATATCAACATGTTTACCAAGTAAATAAGTAGATTATCTTCTTACTTGAATTGGTCTAAGAAGCTAAAGCACAATCTTTGTTACTTATAGTAGAAGCAAATCACAAAACTTTCGATCAAGTGAACTCAATCTCCGGGTACGAAAGACAAATCTTTTGTAAGAGATACAAATAGTAAGGTACAAAGTTCAATAGCTGGGAAACTAGTAACCAAATTTTCCACCCAATTGATAAACACAACTATTCTCAGTGTAACGAGAAATACTACTCATTATTCAATAGGTAGGAAACAAATCATAAAATTTCCCACCGAATTGATGAACTACACAACTATTCTGGGTGTATAAAGGAATAATCGTTAATATGTCTTATATATGAGATTTCATGACTGCGTTATCAATTTGAGAGCCATTTCTTCAAGTTCAGCTATGGAGATAGCATCTGTGTTGATATTTCCTTCCGTCCTTTCTTCATTGTCAAAGACGATTCTCTTTGATCTTTTGCGGTTTCTTCCTGTTTCTTCTTCTGAAGATCCAGAGCCATCATGGCCTTCTTCTACTTCATCATCTTCTTCTTCATCCTCCATGGCTCCTCTCTTCCTCTTAATTTTCTCTTTCATTCTCTTTTCCCTCCTCTTTACCCTCTCTACTTTCTTGTCCTCAGCATCAGCTTTCCTCATTTCCGCTCCCACTTTCTTATAAAAATCATTCCTCATCTCTGCAAAAACCAAGAACCAATTACAATGCATTGTTAATATTACTTCATTGCTAATTTGTGGGAACAGAATAATAGTGGGACTTGATAAAACTTGAGGTTCATGTTCCTTTACCTTCATCAAGAGCTACATTAGTCCCTGTTGAGGCAGCAACACTTGCTAAGGGAGCCAATGAATTGCCTTCCTCGTCAAGCACAACCCTCGACCCAAATGGTCTGTGTAAATTAATCTTTAGTTTCTTCTTATTCAAAACCTGAGTTCCTGGCCTGAAAATTCAAAGGAATCTATAAACAAATAACACAAAAAGATTTGATAGAATGAATGAATTAATAGTTAATGGAATGTGAAAACCATACATGGGAACTTCTTTTTCCTTGATTGATTTCTCTACTTCCTTGCCCTCTTCATGTGGCTTAAGAGCAAAATCTTCTTCCTCTAAATCTTCACCAAGAAGATCATTCGTTACAACAGTAAGGGCTTCATATTCCTGCGCATTTTCAGGTAAAAGAGCGATAGAACTCTCAAACACACCCTTTTTCTTCGTTTTAAGGTTTGTGAATCGGATTCTGGGAGTCATAGGTAAACCAAGTGAAGCAGAAAAGTTTTCAATCGACAGCTTCGTCACATCAAAAATCTCTTTATCTCTTCTTTTGTGAATGGACCTCAGATATGTGATGAAGGCTCTTTGAGCAACAGCTTGAAGATCTGGATACTTCACTAACAAAGCAGCCAAAAGTCTAGATACCTCCTGCAACTTTTCGTTGTTTGCCTGAGTAAACAAAAATACTTCAAGTCACATATCCGAGCTAGGTTTTCTACCACAGTAGAGACTCAAAGATGGGGACGAATCTACTACCTTGATGAGTTTTACAGGCACTCTAGCTTCTTGTAATCTCTCAACCATTTTTTCCTCCGAAGGAGTCAAAAAGAGGAGCGACTTCCCTGAAGTATTGAAACGAGCTGTCCGTCCAACACGGTGAATATAAGAAGCGACATCTTCAGGACAATCCACCTATAACATAGAGATGATGACATCACACTTCTGTCCGGAAAGATCATAAGAGTTTTGTAATTAATAAATGCGGATTTATACCTGAACAACCCAGTCCACAGCCTTATCAAAATCAAGACCTCTGGCAAGAACATCAGTACAGAAGAGAACTGATTGTCTCTCAATGAACTGAGTGTACACTCCCATTCTTTTCTCCTGACTCATTTTTCCATGAAGGCTCTTCAAAGGTATCCCGGGACGGAGCTTGTTAAATGCTTCATGAACAAATTTGACCTATTAAAATAGTGAGTCCTTTATCAATCTCAAGATAGAAAAAATTAGCCCAATGAAATTAAACAAATTATCGCCATGTTGATTATTCAAAGAGTAAGAGTAAATGATCTAAATCATCTTGACCTGTTTCTTGGTGGAGAGAAAAACAAGAATCCTGGAATTAAGATGAGTTTTGATGAAGCTCCATAACATGTCTAATTTTTTTTCAACCGGGACAATCATTACGGTCTGCTTTAAGCTAGTGGGAGTGGCTGTAACCGACTCTTCATGTACACTGATGTACTCAGGATCTCTCAAACTGAGTCTTGCTAGATCCTTGACTTTCTTTGTTTGGGTTGCAGAGAAAAGCAAAGTTTGTCTATGTTTAGGCAACTGTGATATTATAGGATCCAGTTGTCCCTTGAATGCAGAATCAAGAACGCGGTCGGCCTCATCTAAAATCAGAATCTGCACCAAAAGAGAACATTTATCATGAATTTCGAAAAATAAGACTAGAGAAACTTGGCAGAAAAAAACATAGACTAAAGGATGCTAATTCGGTGGTTCTACGATATCCTTATACCTTACATGATTTGAATATTTAACCAGTCCAATGTTCATAAACTTGTAATCGAAAGCTATCCGCTATCCTCTATCTTACCTGAAGGTGTGAACATTCAAAGTTTGGTGTCTCGTCCATATGTTGGAGAAGCCTACCAGGAGCACATACCAGAATATTCATCTCATTAACTCGCTCCTTCTCGACGTCAACTCCCTCACGACCACCAATTAGGAGCCCTGCACTGAACTTATGATATTTTCCTACTTTGTTCAAAACGCTGAAAGTTTGAGCTGCCAATTCCCTTGTTGGAGATATTATTATACAGCCCACTCCATCTTCAGGACTCCATCTCTCCCTGTTTAACTTCTCCAGGATCTACAACACACAACCATCGAGTAACATCTATTATCTACCATATAGAGAAATCTATAGGAAGCCCATAAATTGTATCTCAATATACTTCACCATAATATGGTCGACAGACAAGGCTACACACATTAATTTAATAGCAAGCAAAATGAAATGGTCAAACGACTATCTAACGACTTGTAGCAAACAGAACCAAAATTCATAGTACCACGGTCAATCCAACGAACAAAGAACAAGAACTTTCAGAGACATTGGAAATTTGGGAACTCACCGGAATAACAAAAGCCAGAGTTTTGCCGGACCCAGTTCTCGCCGCACCGAGAATATCTCTTCCACATAAAGCATGAGGTAAAGCAGCTCTCTGTACATCAGTCATATCTACGTATTTCGCATCTTTCAATCCTCTTTTCGTTTTATCCGAAATCGGCAATTGATCAAATCTCCTTACACCTACGTAACGCGAGAAAACAGTGCCATTTTTGCCGTCTTCAACCTTCCCGATCTTCGCATCCTTAGGAAGAGGATCGGAAGAAAGTGGATTGGATCCTGAATCCGGTTTCTGAGATTCAATCCACTTGCCCAGAAGACTGATTTCCTCGACTTCGTTGAGACGCATCTGCTTCTTCATTCCTCTAGTCTTAGGCCTCCCCATCTTAACAAACACGAAATTAGAGCGCCAATGCAAGAGAAGTTTACGACTTGAAAGGCTAGAATTTGCAGGCGAGAAGGAAATTAGGGTTTTAGTATTTCTCAGAATTACATAAGAAGGGTTTAACCATGACGATGCTGTTTTTAATTATTATTTTTAATTACCAAACAAGATTAATATAGGCCCAACAAGACCACATAGATACCCAATAATTAGGCCTTTTTCTTTTCCCTCGTCTAGATCTCTGATTCTCGTATCTATCAATTCGTCTTCGTCTTCTTTTGTTGCGATACATATATATGCCTGCGAGTTCACAGAGGCCAGAGCTATGAGAATTTTCCGATCAAATTGTGTGAGAATTTTTCGATCAAATATATTTGGAGATGGCTGTCGCTAAGAAATTGGAAGATGAGATCTCACGATCTTCTCGTTCGTCATCATCATCGCTCAACGAGGCTCTGGTAATCTCCACTATGTGCATCATCGGCTTGAGAGTCCATGTGCACATTAAGGATGGGTCGGTTTTTTCTGGGATATTCTATACCATCTCTCTTGAAAACGAATTCAGTATGTTTCCTTTGGGTTTAATAGGTTTTATTTGGTAATTTGTCTTCGTTGATGAAATTTAGTGTGTGAATTTGTTCGAATGTTTGACGGCGATTTGGTTTTCCTCATCAAGACTTCGATTTCACAAAATTGAAGTCCTTCGCATGAGTTTTGCGTAGAAAACTTATGAAATTCGTTCATTAATCAATTGGTGGTGTTGAATCTGATTTAATCCGGTGTCATTTATTGCTTCATTACCAGTGTTTGATTTTGTGATTAACGCTTGTTCTGTCTCTGATATGTTAACGCGTGGTCTGTCTCTGACTTTTCTGGTTTGTTTCTGCATTAGGCATTGTTCTGAAAAATGCAAAACTTACTAAGAAGGGAAAAAGTAAATCGAATGTTTGACACGAACCTCCTAAGATCTGAGTTTGACGAAGGTTTGATCGATTTTGTGATAAAGGGAAAGATCTGGTGTATAACGTGATGATGAAGAATGGAATAGATAGATGTCGAGTTTGATGATATATTACACACTCAAAAAGAACTCTCAGATCTCTAGATACAACACACTAGTGATCAGTAACTAAGGATATAACACACCTTAGAAGAATTCAAGAGATTAAACCCTCAAAAACGTTTTTCTATTTAGAATGATGATTGAATGAGTTTTACAAAGCAAACTTAGGTATAAAAAGAAGCCACGAAAATTAGGATATCTTTACGATAAAATCATAGGCTTAAGTTATTACCCTAATGGGCCTAAGGAATGTGTAAACCCTTCAGCCTCATTAAAAACCTTAGTGTTAAAACCCATTGGGATAAAACACACTTAAGGGAAAAATAGTGTTGAATGGTGTACACGCCCATTAGCTAACCTTCTTGAGTGCTTAGTGTAAGCATCAAGGTATGCTATTCTGAAGATTCGGATGTGTGCATCTTGGTGAGCATTCCTTCAATAACTTGGTTCAGCAACTTCCTTCTAGCTCTAGTCATTGGTCCACTCGGTATTGCTACTTCTAATTCAGCTTCATCTTCATCTTCATGCTTATGCGCGTCTCCCTTGTTGTGTTCTCCATGTTGGGGAGTTGAGCTGTCCAATATCGCATCATCCTCTCCCTCTTGAGAAGGATTTGTCCTCAAATCCGATTCATCTGCAACATAAGGGATCAAGTCAGAAACGTTGAAACTAGAGTTGATATTGTACTTACCTTGCATATCGATTTGGTAGGCATTGTTGTTGATCTTCTTTTTCACTTCAAATGGTCCATCGATCCTAGGCATTAGTTTGGACTTCCTTTCAGCTGGAAAACGCTCCTTTCTAAGATGAATCCACACCAAGTCTCCTTGGAATTCCATATGGCGCCTCCCTTTGTTGGCTTTCTTGGCATATAACTTCGTTTTCTCCTCTATGTTGATTCTGGCCTTCTCATGTATTTATCTCACCAATTCAGCTTTCTCCTCACCATCTGCACTTATACTCTCATTCAAAGGCAAAGGGACCAAGTCTAATGGTGAAATGGGATTAAGTCCATAAACAATTTGAAAAGGAGAGAATTTAGTGGCAGAATGCATTGAATGATTGTATGCAAACACTACATGAGGTAAACAATCCTCCCACGTTTTCAGATTCTTTTTAATGATAGCACGAAGCAAGGTAAACAAAGTCATATTTACTACTTCAGTCTGACCATCGGTTTGTGGATGACATGTAGAAAACATGAGCTTAGAACCTAGCTTAGACTAGAGAGTTCTCCAAAAATGACTAAGAAACTTAGTGTCTCTATCTGAAACAATAGTTCTAAGCATTCCATGCAATCTAACAACTTCTCTAAAGAAGAGATTAGCAATGTTTAATGCATCGTCGGTTTTGTGACATGCTATGAAATGCGCCATCTTAGAGAACCTATCGACAACCACAAAAATCGAATCTCTACCAGTTCTAGTCCTAGGCAATCCTAGCACAAAATCCTTAGAAATATCAGTCCAAGGATGCATGGGAATAGGGAGAGGAGTGTACAAACCGTGAGGCTGAATCTTAAACTTAGCCTCTTTGCACTTAACACATCGATTGCACACATTCTCTACATCTCGCTTTAGATGCGGCCAATAGAAGTGGTCTTGTACAATCTTAAGGGTCTTAGCTATCCCGAAATGTCCCATTAATCCTCCTCCATGTGCTTCCTTAACCAGCAGCTCACGAACTGAACAACAAGGTATGCATAAGCGATTTTCATAGAATAGAAAACCGTCTTGTCTATAAAACTTCCTTGCAGCAAACTTAGCACACAACTTGAAGGGTTCTTCAAAGTCTTTGTCAGTCTCATATAACTCCTTAAGATGTTCAAATCCAAGTAATTTGACTTCCACAGTAGAAAGAAGAGAATACCTTCTAGATAGTGCATCAGCCACTATATTTTCCTTACCTTGTTTGTACCTTATGACATATGGGAAGGTTTCTACAAACTCCATCCATCTAGCATGTCTCTTGTTGAGCTTCTGTTGTCCCTTAAGGTACTTGAGAGACAAGTGATCGGTATGTATGACGAATTCTTTGGGCCAGAGGTAGTGTTTCCATGTTTGTAGAGCTCGAACTAGTGCATATAATTCCTTGTCATAAGTAGCATAATTGAGTGTAGCTCCTCCCAATTTTTCACTGAAATAGGCGATTGGCTTCCTTTCTTGCATTAAGACTGCACCTATTCCTACACCAGAAGCATCACATTCAATCTCAAAAGTTTTATTAAAATCAAGAAGAACAAGAACCGATGCATTGATGAGCTTCTCCTTGAGTTGTTGTAAAGTGACCTCCTGGGGCTTTTCCCACTTGAATCCTATATCTTTCTTTATCACCTCTGTAAGTGGTGCTGCTAGGGTGCTGAAATCCTTTACAAATCTCCTATAAAACCCAGCCAATCCATGAAAGCTACGCACTTCTCCAATAGACTAAGGAATCGGCCATTCTCTGATGGCTTTCAGTTTCTCTTCATCCACCTTGATTCCATCTGCACTAACAACAAAGCCTAGGAACACAAGGTTATCCGCACATGAAGTACATTTCTTCATATTAGCATATAACTTTTCCTCCCTAAGAACTTGCAAAATAGTATAAAAATGCTCAATATGCTCGGAAATGCTTCTACTATAGACCAAAATATCATCGAAATATACTACCACAAAAACGCCTATAAATGCTCGAAGAATGTGGTTCATCAATCTCATGAATGTACTAGGTGCATTCGTAAGCCCAAATGGCATAACTAACCACTCATATAACCCATGCTTAGTCTTAAATGTAGTTTTCCATTCATCCCCTTCTTTCATCCTAATCTGATGGTATCCACTCTTAAGATCTATCTTAGAGAATACAGTGGAACCATACAACTCATCTAGCATGTCATCTAGCCTAGGAATAGGATGTCGATACTTTACAGTGATAATATTGATTGCTCTACAGTCGACACACATTCTCCAACTCCCATCATTCTTTGGTACCAACAGAACGGGTACAACACAGGGGCTGGGACTCTCACAGATGTATCCTTTTGCTAGGAGCTCGTCAATCTGTTTTTGCAGTTCCTTAGTCTCCACTGGATTAGTCCTATAAGCTGGACGGTTTGGTAATGAAGCTCCAGGAACAAGATCGATCTGATGTTCAATCCCTCTAGTTTGGGGCAATCCTGGTGGTGTATCTGTAGGGAAGACATCATGAAAATCCTGCAAAAGTTCTTGAAGTTCACTCGGATATACCGGTGTAGTTCCAGCTAAACAAGACAATACTTCTTTGTACATAAATAAGAGTATGGGGAGTTTAGAAAGCATAGCTTGTTTAACTCCCTTTGCTTGTATGTAGAAACCTTGTTTCTTGGGTTTAGAATTGGTCTTTGAACCAGATTTAGCTTGCTGTTTCTGATGGTTTTCATACACTTCTCGTGGAGTAAGTGGAACCAGAATGGTCTTCCTTCCCTTAAACTCAAAATCGTGCCTGTTTGTATACCCATCATGTGTCACTCTTCGATCAGATTGCCAAGGTCTTCCCAATATAATGTGACTAGTTTCCATAGGTAGAATGTCACATAGAACCTGATCTTCATATTTGCCAATCGATAATGGCACTAAAACCTAATCTGAAACCTCTAATTTACCTCCTTCATTCAACCACTGCAGCTTGTATGGATGATGGTGCTTGGTAGTAGTCATACCTACCTTATTTACCATTATTTCACTTGCTACATTAGTGTAGCTCCCTCCATCAATTATCAAACTACACACCTTTCCCTTGACTAAACACCTAGTGTGAAAGAGATTCTGCCTTTGCTCTTCTATCTCTGGTTTTGGCTGTACACTAAGAGCCCTCCTTGCAACCAAAAGATCTCCTATGACCGGTAATTCTACACCTTCTGATACTTCTTCTTTCTCTGGTTGCAACGTTTCTATCATCTCATCTTCAGATTCGATTTCTCCATTAGCCTTAATAACCATTATTCTCTTGTTTGGGCAAGCATTAACATAATGTCCCATTCCTTGACATTTGAAGCACTTAACATCCCTAGCTCTGGCTGTTGGTGGATTTGTTGATCGATTCTGACCAGTAGATGTTGTAAGACTTGGTTTCACACTCTCTTTAACCCCATTCGAGATGTTATTTGCTTTGAAAGCAACTGTTTTGTCTTCTCTTGTGTAACTAGGTCGGTTCTGTCCAAATTCTTCATAACTAACAGTTTTAGAACCCTTTCTTTTAAGCTGCTGCTCAATCAAAGAGACCTTATGCAGCATCTGCTCCAAGTTATCATAGTGCTCCATCTCCATTCTGTCTTGAATGTCACAACTAAGTCCTCCTAAAAACTGAGCCATTGTAGCTTCACTATCCTCATGTAACTCAACTCTAATCATCAAATTTTCCATCTCCTGAAAGTATTCTTCCACGGTTCTGCTTCCTTGACTCAACCTCCTCAACTTCTGATGAAGTTCCATATGATGATAACTTGGTACAAAACGCCTTCTCATGAGCGTTTTCATTCTCTCCCAATTGTCAATTGGTTCATCTCCATTGCGTCTCCTAGAGGTGACAATCTGGTCCTACCAGCTAAGGGCATAATCAGTAAATTCAGTAGCAGCTACTCTCACCTTATTAGCTTCAGAATACGCTTGACAATCAAATACCAACTCAATCTTCTTCTCCCAATCCAAATATGCATCGGGGTCACTCTTGCCACAGAATGAAGGAATTCGAAGTTTGATTCCTTGCAGTTGTTCCTGAGGTTGCTGTCTAACCTCTCTATATCTTCTTCTACTCCTCTGGCTATTACTACTTTGTCCTAAACCAGTGCTATAATATGCTGCAGCCATCAGATCCCTCCTAGTCTCAATTCCTTCGGTTTGAGTTTTTGTGCGATTTGCAGCCTTCTTCTTTCCACTCCTACTACTTTCTGATGATGACAATGCAAGCTCAACCCTGAACCCTTTGAATTTAGCATCCATCAGTCGCTCTAGTTTGGAAGTGATGTTGTTGGTGATTGTAGCTGTCACGACTTCAAGAAACAATTCGTTGTTGAATGCATGACTTGTTTCTGGTTCATCGTCTCCCATTGTCTCTGAAACTCAACACAAAACTACAGCAGTAACTAATTCTAAAAAAAAAAAGGAAATTCAAAGAGAATGGGAAATTCAAGGAGAAAAGGGAATTCAAAGAGAAGAAGAAATTGAAACAAAAAAATGGAAATTTCATAAAAAAGAAATAGAAAAACGTTTTGCCTAATACTAGAGTTTTCTTCTTTTGATTTTTGCAAGTTACAGCAGCCACAATTTAACGTAGCCACCCTAATTGAAATCGAAAATAATAAGCTATGAGATCTAATGAATAACACAAATTTTGAATGATAAACAAGGCACAAAAGCAGATCAATTGGTGAAGAGGAATTGTAAACAGAAACAACAACATAGAATCGAGTTAATGGGATTGAAGAACTTAACTTTCAAGCTCTTGCTCTGATACCACATGACACGAACCTCCTAGGATCTGAGCTTGACAAAGGTTTGATCGATTTTGTGATAAGGGAAGGATCTGGTGTATAACGTGATGATGAATAATAGAACAGATAAATGTCGAGTTTGATGAGATATTACACACTCAAAAAGAACTCTCAGATCTCTAGATACTACACACTAGTGATCAATAACTAATGATATAACACACCTTAGAAGAATTCAAGAGATTAAACCCTCAAAAACGTTTTTCTATTTAGTATCATGAGTTTTACAAAGCAAACTTAGGTATAAATAGAAAAGAAGCCACAAAATTAGGGTATCTTTAGGGTAAAATCATGGGCTTAAGTTATTAGCTTAATGGGCATAAGGAATGTGTAAACCCTTCCGCCTCATTTAGAAACCTTAGTGTTAAAACCCATTGTGATAAAACACACTTAAGGGAAAAAGAGTTTTGAATGGTTTACATGCCCATTAGCTAACCTTCTTGAGTGCTTAGTGTAAGCATCAAGGTATGTTGCAACTGGAAAGCTTGTAGAGACACTTATTATTGTGTCTTCTAATATTGTCCAAATTGTTGCGGAGGATGGTCCCCTTTTCTATTATAATTTTACCGCCAAAGATTCGTTTTACGCCACAGCCTATGTGACTTTCCTATGGTTTTGTTCATAGGGATCCTCGCTTCCGTCCAATGTTGAAGGAAAGGTTGAGGGTGAAAATGTTGCGTCGGCCACCGCAGATTTTCCTTCAGAGCCTCGTTCATTGATTGCAAACAAGTCCAATAATTCCGGTGTTGACAGAAGGGGCACCAATCGAAGAAGATAATCTATCTAGTTGCTCTAAGTATATATTCAGACAAATATTAAAAGTCGAGGGTTGTTGATGCATTATGCATTCCACCAGAGGATGCATGATGGTATCACCTGTTTTGTTTAGATTTGCTATATGGCTTCGTAAAGCACCAGGAAAAAAAGAGATAATCTCTTTTAACTTGTTAAACAGGAACTCCGCCAAAAGTGAACGTCTTTCGGAAAATAAAGTAAGAACCTTGACATGTGGGAAGGTCCATGAACCGAAGGGACTTTCATCAAGTCGTTCCAGAGATGCCATGAAAGAGCCAGGGAGAAGAGATGAGATTAGTGTTTCACAGGTATCTTTTGTCTTGTTTATATGCTCCTGTATTGTGGAATTTAAGCATGTAGTTCTCCTCATGTGGGTGGAACGTGGGAACCCTTACAAGATAGAAGTGAAACCAGCCTCTATTTAGTAGACCGTAGAATTGAGCACGTTGTCTTTGGTTTCTGTAACAGATAGACATTAAAGTAGATACTCTGTATGGAGTTGTGAACTAAAATTCTTGTCATGTTGTTTTACTTCAGCTTATAATGCCTGAGTCCTTTATTTTTTATTTTTACTCTCTTGAACCTTTTTTCCATTTTCTTCTTTTGCAGAGCAGACCTCTACCTAGCTCTCTGAACTATCAACGGTATGGATCAGCACTATACTGTTTTGGCATGTATAGTTTCCTATTTATATCTTTATCTCCGTCTCAGTAGAGTTAATATGTAAAGAAACTTCTATCTATGTCTCAATCTTAGCAATCTACAATTTTCAGGCTACAGTTAACCTCTCTGAGTTCAGGGCTGCATTATTTACTTTTTATGTTCAATTTCAGACATTTAATATGTAACGTTTCTTGTGTACTCTTTTTTGCTCACAGACAGGCAGGAGCCCGCACTCTGAAGCATAGAAAACAAAATACTGACGCTCATCTGGAGGATAACGTTAGTCTTGCACATAATTCTGTTTTTCAAGATACTGCTGAGCAGCTGCTTATTATTGTATTTACCAAATGCAGGTTGATGCTCCAAGCTCATGTTCAAGCTGTGAGTTCCCATTTTTGGAAAATCTTATTTACTAAAGTACAAAACCATGATGGACACGTTTGTGCTTCCTTTTGGCAATAAAAAATGGTTTCTGACATCGGTATCCTCAACATTCACCTGTAATATAATGACAGTGGACAACATGTCTGAACGTGTAAAAGCAATAGAACCAGAGAAAAGTATGCCAGAACTTTCGAGTAATGGTTTTCATGAAGGTGCAGAAAACCCCTCCTCAACTGAAAATTCATCATCACAGAGCACAACTCTGGATGAAAACTCAGAAATGAGTCAGGTTTTGGTGGCATCT
>JAKUCM010007183.1:0-16637 GCA_023374145.1 Lepidium sativum | reverse complement strand
ACTAAACCATCTTTATATAGAGTCAATCTTGGTCAAATGTTTTCTTAATTAGGAAAAAAGAAGTTACGAGTGTATTATTCTTATCTTTTTGTTTGTTGCCGATGTTCTTATCTTTTTAAAAATAACTCTTATCCTTTAAAAAGAATATATATATATATATATATATATATATATATATATAACAGAATAATGAACTAAATGTGATTAAACTTAGGTTAACAATCGGACAAAGAAATTCTAGCACAATATGTATATTTCTCATTTAACAATATAATAGAAAACGTTACTAATAAATTTAGTTTTACTTTGACCACGTAACATAAAAGTATATTAAAAAATTAAACAAGTAAACCTTATTGTATTGAAACATCTAGAAGTGTAATCTTTATGAAAATAAGATCTAGAAGTAAAGAGCTGATGGAGTGACGTATGAATATTATTGCCACTAGTTGTAAGTAAGTGGGAAAGATTGAAACTGAGCCAAAACCAACTACCATAAAAACATAAAAGAAATAATAATTTGGCATTGGTTAGTAAGTAGTAATAGACTCATACAATCATCGTTCGTTTTGCTGGATACTGACGACTGCGACCAACGACCACGACCAAAACATATTTATTTTGTGATTAGTAGTTCAGCAATCGGTCGCAGCGACCAGTCGTCAACGACCAGTGATTACAATTTTCGATTAATGTTTTATTTAGTAATTTGCGACGATTAAAATTTAAAATTACTAATTTACTTTCAGCAACTATCACACGAACAAAATTTAATTTTTTGATCGCAGTCATTGGTTGCTGGTCATGATCGCAGTCACCAGCGAACAGCAAACGAATAACACTAGTATATCAAACGTTGATTTTTATCTTGAGCCAAAGATTAAGGCCTAATGCAATTCAGAATCAAATTATTGTTCGCTTTCAAAGATTACGATACACACTCAACATTTATTAATATCATTATAACCTACACGAAGAACCCTAATGACGAACCAAATGACGACACATGATAAATCTCAACGAACACTCCACCACAAACTTATATTTATAGAAAATATAAAAAAATATATCTTGAAAAGCCATAATTAGTGGATTGCTAACGGTTGTTTACTTTACATCCATTTACTCATACAGTTCACACAAAAATATGTGTTAAGACGATCCATAGAATGCGACAACAACAAAAAGTTTAATTCACCATTATTTAGAAAATACTATATAGTAAATTTTTTAATATTAGAGTAAAATACAATGATTAATATCATTTGTCGACTCTGGTCAAAGTCTATATTGTGATTTTTGCTAAGTTTATTTAAAAGAAAATTATTGACAGTAAAAATTGGACGATTAATGATCTTAAACAGCAATATATATATTCCTCTGTAGCTTTCACTATTTTTTGTCATCAAGTATTTGCAACTCATTCTTATAAAAACGACAGAATTTGTTAAAGACAATTTAAAGGGAAATAGTTTTGCATGTTCACACATCCATTGCCAAATATAATTTGGAGACAAAAATTTTAAATGTTATCAACCACTATAAAAGTGACATGTGTAAAGACATTAATAACACAAATAATAACACAAGACCATGTAACGACAAAATTTGTATATTGGTAAAAAGATAATTTGCATGGCCTATGTTTTTTTGGGTTAATGGTCTTACGTGTGTCGTTTTTAACGTATAATTTGTATGAAAGATATTCCTAAACTTTAACTTTTTTTGTCAACGGTAAATTATATTGAACCACAACTGACCAGCCCAATAGCCAAATTCTTATATAATGTAGGCGGTGGGATTCGATCCCTGCTTATGCAAATGAACTGCCTGATGTAGATTTACCGCTTACCACTAGACTAAGAATCATTTGCATTCCCAAACTTTAATTAAAGACTCAAACTTATTCATTTAATTTTTTTTAAATCACATTATAATGGTAGTCAATAGTCACTGTAAAATCTGTCAACTTCTTAAATATATTATCATAATGATACCGTGAAATTTCCGAAAATAGGTTGAATAATCAAAAACTTGTAGGATTTTCTTTACGTATTTAATTGTACAAGAAATGTTTACTTCAAGCAAAGGGAGGTTCATTGATTAAAACCAAGGTAAAGAATAATGTCTTCTTCATGATTCGCATTGGCATTTTTACACTATATAATAAGAATCGTATCTTCTATCAAATACTAGTAATTAAGTACTTATTTTGGACCTAATCAAAGAGAGTTTTTCTGTTATAAACGATTACAAATCATCGTATATAAATGCCATTAATAGACTCGAAATTTTAGCTAATTGATTTGGATAAACCTAAAAACAAAACAAAGTTAAGGCTAATGTATAAAATCTGAGTTACGTGTCGAACTTCAACGAATATAACTTCAAAGTAATTAAAGTTGAATCATTGCTTTACAAGTAACTGTATGCTTTCCGTCATATAAACTTTTTTTCTTTTTCCATGATTTATATATTACATACTTTGATTAATTATGAGGTGAAAAACTTTTGATACAAAGATTTCTGTAATTTTGCTTTTGTGAAATATAAATTAAAATCGATTGATGTGAAAATTATATATATATATATATATATATTATACCTAGATAGAATCAAGTTATTAGAAAATTATCTAAAATGTATGATCAAATTGTTAAAAAATTTACTGAAATATAAACCCCTAGAAAGCTTAGCTCCTCGATAGTAATATGTCCCTATGCTCGTAAGCTTTATTTAGTGTACACAACACATAAAATGTATAAAGATATGTTATTTTTGACTTAGATGCGGAATTATCAGTGAAATATTGATTTAATAAATGATAAAATGAAATTGGGATTAATGAAAAAGTTAATATGTGAAGCTTAATGGTTGGGACATTAAAGTTTGATTTCACATGAAACCGAACCAAAACATACGTTTTGCAATTTATAAAGCTGCTTATATAAGTATATATGCTTTTGTCCTCTACCAAAGATCATGTGGTCGTTGCTTCACATTTATTTATATTCCTAATAAATTTAGCTATTTAAATGCATTTAAAAACGTAATACATTGCAAATAATTATTATAAGTTCATTTAAGATAGTTCATTTACACAAACAAAAATTGAGTCCTCCATCGACATTATGTAAAAATTTTGTTATTGGGCCAGCTACTTATGTCTCAATATAATATACCGTTGACAGATAAAAAAACGCAATACATTTATATTTTAGTGTTGAATCAACGATGATTTTGATTCAAGATTTACTAATAAATATCTGAATTTTTTCTATTCTTTTTAATAGTTTTGTCAAGTCTAGAAATACTTATTACTACTAATTTTATGTTCAATGTTTCCGAGTAGCAAGCAAGTATATATGCTTTACTTTATGGTCTTAGGTTAACTCATAGGGTTCTTTAACAAAAGCATTGGTCTCATTTCTCATGCAAAATCACCAGTTAGATTCACTTCATTCGAAAGTGTGTCTCTTTTGATTCTCTTATATCTATATATATAAAGAATTTTATTTACTTCATCTTTTATTTTCAGATTTAAATGATGATTCTAGTTCCCTCTCTACAATGTGTCTAGTCCGTTCTCTAAAGAAAAATTAGATAAAGAAAAATTTTGCTTTCTTTTTTCTTTTTTTTTGGTTCTTTTTGGGAAAGATAATTAAACAGTGAAATATAATTAAAAAAAATTGCTCTATTATGGCCGTCAATATCATAACCAGCGTATCTTCACATACAAATTTATATTAATTTTTTTTACTGACTTACATAAAAAAATAAAAATAAAAGTAAATGTCAAATGTTATAATTGCGATAATTTTCTTTTAACAAGGGAAACAAATATGTTCATTAGTGTTTATTAACTCTTTATGTGGAAATGGAAACAGTGATTTGGGTAATGGAGCATTAGCGGAGCTTCAAATCCAGGAAGTAGAGATCTCGACGGATCGTGAGACGGTGTACCTCATCATCCAACATCCAGAGAAGTGGTTTGCATTTATATCGTACCAGGAGAAATTTCGGAAGCTTTATTCCCTTTTTTTATTTGTTTTTTATCGGTTATTCTCAAAGTCTTAAATTATAAAGTAGATGTTCTTGCTAAATTAAGTAAAATGTTTTCAGGCTATAGTATATGCAAGTTACCGTTGACAAAAAAACAAGGAAACAAATAAGAAGCAACTGCTTCAAATTTAAAATATGAAAGGTAAATTTCTGCTATGAATAAAAATAGATATTTCCATTCTTTGAATTTTTTTTAAAACGTGTGGTGAAATTTGGAATGTTTTCTTCATCGCTAAGCTATTGAAGACATTTGGTTAATAAGATTTTTCAAAATTGTTAATTTTAATTTTTTTAGTTATATGGACCCAAAACTAGTATTGGTGACCCACAAAATATTTCTTGCTTTTTACAAAAGTTGCCTCTAAAAAATTTAAATTGCAAGTTTTTATCCCCACCATAGTGCAATATGACTCAAAAGCTGTTTATACAGTATAAATACGGTCGTACATTGTATTTAACAAATATGACGAAATTACCCCTTACTTAGTTTGTCTTTAAATATGAATCTCCAACAATGCAATTCTTCCCTTTTCCCCTTTCAATTTCTCATCTCTCTATTAGAAAAGAATATAAGCAATTATGTTGTCTACTGTACCGGCCTTCTCATTCTCTGAACCGGGTTTGGTTAATCAATTCTCAGGTTTCCAAACCGGGTTCTCTCCTTACTCTGATCTATTTTCCGTGAACCAATTCTCTATTGAACCGGCTGTACCAAGTCCTTGTTATGGTGAATCCGATCCTGGTTCTGTCAGAATTAATTCTGGTTATCATGACATGAAAACCGGTTCTGACGAATTTTGTGACAGTTTTGTCAAAATTAAACCCGGTTCGGGAGAGCAGAACCATAAATTGAGGCAACCGGAGATGACCGAAGAGAGGAAGAGGAAGCGGATGGAATCAAACCGGGAATCAGCGAGACGGTCAAGAAGACGTAAACAAAATCACATTGATAATTTAAAGAACCAAGTAAACCAGCTTGATCTACAAAACCGTGAGCTAGGAAACCGGCTCCGGTTAGTTTCACACCAGCTTCAACGAGTTACTTCAGACAATAACCGGCTCGTAACGGAACAAGAAATTCTCCGACAGAGATTATCACAGATGCGACGGATTTTGATCATTAGACAACTTCAACAACAGCAACAATGGGAACTCTATAACCGAAGAATGATCATGACTGAACAAAACCAATCTTCGATCATTGATCAAATTATATAAGGGAAAAAGAACATATTGAAAAATTTAGAACAATACCTCTAAGAAAATAATTGTAGGTGAGAGCAAAATATGTCTCTCTATCTCTCTATGTAAATTATATGAAAGGTTAGGAAGAGAAAATGATAGTTTTCGAGTTTTCTTTCCTTTCCACTTTCTTTTTCTATATTTGACTCAAAGAGTTGAAATAAAAGAGAATTTTATTAGTTTTCTTTTTCTTTTTTTTCCGTGTTATGATAAATATGTAAAAGAGTTATTATTTAATACAATGATACACAACTAAAATAATAGATTAAAGTCTCTGCATGCAAATTAAGAAACTACATAAACCTATATTAAAATTATTATTTAACATAACTATAAAACCAATGTCAATTGTTTTGTAAAATATGCATAGTTGCTAATAATTAAAAAATAAACTTATTTAGTGGGCAAATGGCATTTAGCCTAGTAACATACGATAAATCCACATAAGACAACGCATTTGCATAAAATGAGATCGAGTTCTCCTACGTATATTATGTAAGAATTTGAGTATTGAGTCGGCCAGTTGTGACCCAATATAATATGCCGATTAAAATAAAAAACTTCTTTGGTGGAAAGGCTGCGGGTTGACGTCATGCCACTCAAGTACTAAACCAAGCACATTAAGCCGGTTTACACAAATGGGGCAAAAATGGGCCTTCTCGGCCCAATTCAATAATTTGGATCAGAAAGCCCAAACCATAACATGTTCAGAAGTCCATTTTCGCTTGAAATGCACCAGAACCCTAATGAAACAAGATACCACTAGTTTGAATCTGACTAGAATGAAGGATTTATTTCGATATCGACTAATTATCAAAAAAATCTAGATTCAGAAATGGGAAACGAAGAAAGAATTGAATTTTTAGGAAGGAAAATTTTATAATTTCCTCTGTTAAGCTTAAAAAGAAACAACAGAAGATAAAGAAACAGAGAAAAATACAGAGCCATTTTTCATTTTTCAGTTTTGTGCCTCAGGACTTAGTTTCAGTTTCAGGTTGTGTAATGAAAGTAGTCGCCATTGTTTCTGTTGTTCTCGGCGATAGGACTGCTCACGGAGCTGTTGTTAGAGAGTGAACAAAATGTGGACTTTTGCAAAACCCCTGTTGGCGAAGATCCTAATGTTGGGCTATTTGTAGTGCTGTTTAGTACTTCGCCTAAAGGACCTCCTAAGGAGTTTCCCCATGAGATTGGTATCCAACTATTCATCTTTTTGACAGGCTCCATTTTTGTTTCTTCAGTGTGGATTGACAGGTCAAACTCTCGCGATAGTCTGAGAGGGGAGAGTGTTGTTTTGTCTCGAGCATTGTTGTTATGTGTAGAGGAAGGAGATGATGATGTTATTGGAATTGACATTGAAAGCTGTGTCCAATCTGACTTCAGCTCTTCAGGCCAAGGAGAGTGATTCTGATTCCCAGAATGCTTGTCTTGGTTACTGCTAAAATCCAGGTATGATGATCCAAAACTCTTTGTGGAATTCGGGTTGAGTAAGGAGTCAGAGGATATGTGCCCAAACTCAAAAGGGTTGGTGTCTCTGAGTTTCTGATGAATAACCGAAGATTCCGAGGATATAGAGACGCCTTGCAGGTTTTGAACTCTGTTTGGCAAGAATAAGTTAGATATGAACAAGAACCAACAAATAGGTGAGAATCAAAAGATTTGTAAGTATGATTTCTTACTTGTTGTTAGATAGAGAATCTGTAGAAGGACTAATATATTGACCCCCAATGGCGAGGCTGCGGTTGCTCGATGCATGAGCATTGTTCTTGTTACTACTACCAGCGACCACAGGCTGTGTAACCGCTTTGGACACAGCAGCAGCGACGGTTTGGCCAGATTGGACTTCCACAGGCTTTCTTGAACGATGACGACCTCTGTTGATGTGTCTTTCACAGTATTTCTGATCAGGAACAGCGTCTCTTGAGCACCGCCATTTCTTCCCATCTGTTCTACGGCATCTTCCTGGCTCAGGATCCATGTTACCGCCTGCAAAACCGAGATGGAAAGATCCCCATCCGACTGCCCAAAACCACAGAAAATACAGTCATTTATCATTGCAAACAAAACCTCCTTTAAAGCACAAATCTTGGAAGACCCCATGACCACTATCAACCTAAATGACACACCCATTGCCAACAAATCACTAAAAGCACAAATTTTGAAAACTCTGAGAGCAAGTTAGGACCAATGTAAGAGCAGACTACTAATGACTTTATCATAATCCCATTTGTAATCAGATGATCATCAATGGCAAGTTTATCTGCAACTAGAAACAATGCTAAAGAAATGAAGCTTACATGAACTAGGAGGCAAAGATCCATAAGGGTAGAAAGACTTCTTGATAGAGATGAGCAAACTAGAAGGAACAGGGACATTGGCTGTAATATACTTATAGATCAACGCTTGTTGCTCTAACTCAGCCCATTGAGTCAAAGTGAAAGGTCCTTTAACACCTGTGAAATTCCCTTGCATGCTCATGTTCATCATCATTCCACCAGAACCATATCCTCCTGCATTCCATTTGAAATTTGAAATTTTTACATAGAACACATTTCACCAATAACAGTCTACATGAAAAACAAAATCAAATTTTTCGATTCTTCAAGAAAGAGAGAACATTTTCAAACCTGAGCTTCTATAGTAGGGAGGTGAAATCTGATGCAGATAAGACGAAAGAGAAGTCTTGTTATTGATATCATTATCTAAACCGACATATTTACTGAAATCAAGAGCTTCTGGTTTATCAGAGAAGCTAAGCATGTGTTCTTGGCGACGAGAGTCGGAGGAAAGAGGAGAAGCAGATCTCGAAAGAGGAATGCCTTGATGAAACGGCATCGTTTTGTAATAAGCAGCTGCAAAAGAAGAAGATAAGTTTTCTTCTTCTGTTGTTGCTATTGCTCCTCTTACTCTTGCTAACTTCAAGCTTCGTTGCAAGTAATCTTCACTATCAAATCCGGATCTGTCTTGTTTAGATCCTCTAAGTTCTTTTTCACCTTGTGACCTGTTTTCATTACTAGAATCCAACCCGAGTGTATGAACACCAATATCCATTAGAAGTAATAAAAAAGAAAGCTAGATAATGACTTTAGAAGTAATAAAAAAGAAAGCTAGATAATGACTTGAGAGATAGTTTCCATGGGAGCTTGAGCAGAGCTCAGAAGAGAGAGATAGAGATAGAGGGAGAAGAACGAGGCACAAGCTTAATTGAATGAGATATTCTGTTTTTTATATATAAAGAAAATGAAATAATTATACTATATAATAAGAATTGAGAAAGAAGAAATGAAGCTTTGGGAGGAGACAAGAATGGTACCTAAAAACACAATCCGGATCTCGGACATGTTACAACATATTTATCCATACTTTTTCATTATTAATTTTGCTTTTAAAATCTTCTTTGTTTATAACTTCACTTACAATTCTTTTCCTTTTTCATTTTTTATTAAATTTGTATAAATGTATAATTTTATCAGTTTTTTTTTGGCAAAGACCAGATAAAATCAAAACTACCAACGAATAAATGATAGTCTACCGATCATAAAAGAATTTCCGAACTCTGCGGGCGAAAAAATCTACTTTATGATTGATCAACTTTAAAATGACTGATAGAGATAAAATAAAATAAAAAGAACTTAACCGCGCGAACTTTTGACGTTGATTAAAATGTAGATTTTCAAATATTGGAGTTGGAAATTATGGTCCCAGATTATTTAAGTATATTATGGTCATAGTTTCAACTTTCAACTATGTTCAAAGTATAGGCTTATTTGTATATTATTTGAAGTATTGTGACAGTTTTCCCAATGTGTATTTGATTTTCTTTATCGGGTTTTTTTTATTATTATAATTTTTACGAAATTTATTTTCTTGTGATATAAATATGTTTCTAGGAAACTAGCTGTAAACCTGTAACGTTGCTATAAAGAGAGGAAAATAGCTGTAACATGTGGAGTTATTAGATTATTTTGTGGGAAACAAAATTCATATGAATACTTTGGTTTACTAATATAAAGTTTTAAAAAAAAGTCACATACTTATAAATTCATTAGTAATTTTACACGAATTTGCAGAAGGAAACAAAGTATAATCTTTAAGTGAGATTTGCAATATATATGTACCGTATGTATTTTTAATTGTAGGTAGCTTAGTGGTGTAGTCAGGTTACAAATCTTCAAAACACCAGAGATCGAATTTCTTATTTGTAGTTGTAGGAGTGGGATTTAAAAGCCAGTAGACTAGTTGACAAAAAAAAATTACTGCCGCTAGAGGGTTCGATCTAATGTTTTAAATATTTGTAAAATAACTATACCACTAGATCATATGTCGTCTTCCGAGATGATATTTTTAATTTAGGAAACAAATAATAGAATTGTCCTATTCCGATAATAAATAATAGAATTGAGTGGAGTACCAAATATTTATCAAGGTTCACGTGGTTCCAATGATAATTTTGGACCATCTTAGTCTTTTCCTCGAGGATTTTTGTTATATTTCGGATTGGCCATTTTATTATCAATCCTATGTAACATCGACGGTTTTAACATTTTTGGATTATTTATTTTTGTCAAACATATGTAATATCTTTAGTAAACGTTTTTTGGTGTCGGTTATATTTTAGTGACACTTGACTTGAATTTTAGTTACGTAAGAACATTTTTTTCATGGAAAACATATATAAGTTTATATCATATTTGAAAAAAATTTAAGTAAATAAATATAATTGATTCATACAAAATTATTATATTTAATAAAAGAATCTATTGATCAAGACCGAATTATTTCTAGTATAATGATTTTAATACTTTAGTTGATGATTCAAATATTAGAAATTTCATAATATAAAGAATTTTTAAAGTCGGTTCGACGTCAGATTCTACTCAAAATATAAAAAATTATCTTTCGATATATTCTCTAATAATAACACTATTTTATTTATTAGTTTTCAGAAAGAAATATTTGGTCATACTTATTAAAAATATCAGTAACTCCAAAAAATTTTGACCTTAATTATTTTTAAAATTTATAAACGCTAAAATTTTGGACTCGAATTACTACAAAAAAATTTTAAAAATTTGGGTTTTAATTGCTGTAAAATTTTGTGAATTCACTAGTATATAAAAGTCTTGAACTATAATTTATATGACTTATGTTATGGTTAGGCTTTAAAAAATTTAAGCAATAATAATAAATTATTGTTTAAATGGACATTTTTCTAAATGTTAATGACAAATTTATAAAGATTTTACAGTTTTTGTAATATCAATGTAATGTTTTACATTAATTTTTGCGGGCTACGTTTTGTACGTTACATAGAGCCCTCTGTTGCACAAGAGACCTACAGCTTCAGCTTACAAAACCAATGATATTAAATAATACAATAAAGTTGATAAAAACAATAATTTAAATAACCAAGGCATTTTTGGGAAATGCAAGCAGACTTTTTATTTATCATAACATATCCGAATATTTTTACATGTCTTGATAGTCTAAAAATAAACAGTGTTTCAAATCATTACACGAAATATTATCTTTACACTACTTTTATGTTTGTGTTGTACATATCTCACATTGTTCGAGTATGTACTTATGGATATGATTTTGGTGATGACCAATAATCCAAAATTATAATTGTCAAAAATGTATGTTGTTATATGTTTTTCGAATTTTCTAAAGTAAATGGTACATGGATTTGTTTCGTTTTCAGTGATAATAATAATATTTTAATTATATAAACTAACTAATTAATAAGTAGAAGGAGCACGATGTAGTTTTTTTCTTCAATCCAACACTAAACTTTACACTGAAATAGTATAATTATCCTTTCTACTATATTATTACATTATATTTGATGTTATTACTGTAACAAACTGTAAAAGTAAAATACTATTATTTTTATATTTGTTTTTACGTTTTCAATCATTGGAAAAATATATTATTTACACAATATATTCGTCATCGAACAAAATTGATGTTATGAATCAAAACCAGAGTTATAATCATCACTAGTTACAAAGTAAAACGTTTCACTTTACAAATATTTTTTAAAATAACACATTTTTTAATATTTGATATTTTTAGGTTTCTTTATTATTATTTTTGGGCTAAAATAGATTTATATATTTTAACACAATTTGAAAATGAAATTGAACAGATAATTCATGAGGATAATATTTAATTATATAATAATAATATAGTATTGTATTTTTGTGTAATGGTTGGAAATGAATTTTGTTTTAGTGTGAAAATTATACTAAATATAATATAATTTTAATACAAAAACAATGTTATAGTTAGATATGTTTTAAAACAAAGGAAAAAAATCGTGTAACAGTATATATAAATATAAATGCATGCAAAATATATTATTAAAATTTTAATACTTAAAACACATGAGTAAATGGCTCTTATCTTAGTGGTCGACGATAAATCCACTTAAGATAGTTCATTTACCCAATCAAAAATCGAGTCTTCCTGAAAAATTTAGTTATTGGGTCAGCCAGTTGTGATCCAATTAATCTGTCGTTGATAAAAAAACACACAAAATGAAATTTTGACCAAAAAAAAGTATTTTTTTTGACATATTACTGGTTTTGGGTTTTTAGACAACTCAATAATTGGGTACCGATCGTAAAAAATACACTTTTCTTTACCACAAAAAGTAATGGAAAAACAATAATGAAACCAACAAAAGAAACAAAAACATTGGGAATAAGGAAAATTTTAAATAAATAAAAGTGGGTAAAAAGGTAAATTTGGGTAAGACGTGGTGAGGAACTGAACATAGAGTAATGTGAGAGAGAAAATGGGACCCAAAAGAAGAAGTGACGACATGATAGGTCTTAAGTCTTAGGGGCTTTAGATTGGAAGAGACCTAAGTTGTTTTTGTCGTCAAAACTCTTTTTAAGACTTTGGTTTTAGTATTAAATTTTTTAGTTTTGGTCAAAACCTAAAAAGCTCATTACTCTACTCTACTTCCATTACATGTGGACTCTCTTCTTATTTAATTGGCTTCTTCTCTTTTTGATTAGTTGTGCCTTGTGCATTTATACCTAGATTTTATAAATGTAACTTTTACAATCTCTAACTTTTTGAAATGGTTTCAATGTAATTTCATATACAAATAATAATATTACAGAATATGTTATAAAAATAAGTTTGTAATTTGGAAAAAATGTAAATTAAATATTGAACTTTCCAAAAATATCGATGAAACATTTAATTTTGGATGTGGTTGAAATATCTTATGAAGGAGTTTTACTGAACCAAATAAAATAAGCGAAAAAGCTTAAGTAAAAAACACTAAAATTAAAGTAATTTTTAGATTGATATCATAAAATAGGAAGAATGAGAAGAATGAGAGTTGCTCTAAATACATTTCTCTAAGTTACAATCTAATGTTTTTCATAAGAAAGTATATACATGACTATCTTACTTGAAACCTAATTACATGAGAATAAATATGGGTTTTGCTTTTGTTGTTCGGCTGTATGTTTCTATATAATATTAGAGAAACCATTAGATAAGTCCATTACCA
The DNA here is from genome assembly GCA_023374145.1 of Lepidium sativum. NCBI lineage: Eukaryota > Viridiplantae > Streptophyta > Magnoliopsida > Brassicales > Brassicaceae > Lepidium > Lepidium sativum. The sequence continues at coordinate 3,802 of JAKUCM010007183.1, read as the reverse complement.
ATCTGATGATCTAATGTGTTTAGGGTTTTGATTAAGTTAGTATAGTATAAATATTATTTTTATGAAAATTTTGTAACCTAGAGAGTTGCCTCCAAACAACTCTCGTTCTTCTCAATTTTATGATATCAATTTAAAATCTATTGATCTTGGAAATAATTTTTTTTCTTTCTTCTAGATTCCTGCATAATAAAACTCAACGAGCTATTTCTAATTTTTCTCTCAATAAATTTGAATCCATAGTTGTTTTGAGATTGTTAACAAAAAATATAGTTAGTTCCTTTGTCTAGCTTTGACTGTCAAGTTTTACTATCAAGAAGTAGCTATCCACTAGTTGAAACGGTAATTAGACACGACTTAGTTTTTTTTTTTTTTTTGTCAACGATAGATTATTTGGGTCACAACTAGCCGGTCCAGTAGCCAAATTCCTACATAACGTAGGCAGGGGGACTCGAACCCTAGTTATGCAAATGATCTGTCTTAAGTGGATTTACCGCCGGCCACTAGACTAAGAGTCATTTGCGAGACGACCTAGTTTTGTTTGTTGATAGGAAGCAAAATCGTATAAACATGCATGGGTCCAAATCATATATTTCAATACGATTTTTTTATATAACTTTGATGAAAACAAATTACTTACAAAATGAACACAACCTTTACATTGAAATGGAAGGTTCGTAAGAAGATATGGGACACAAAAAGACATCAAACTATGGGCTCCATTACAAGATTTATTCATATTCTCATTCTCTTTATCGTTTGTTATTAATTTTATACCGTATCAATAACAAATCCTATGGGTCTCCATTTCAATTTCATCCAATTTGTCTAAGATGATAACATATATTCAACGTATATTGCTCTCTTTTATCTTTGTTCATGCACACACTCGCGACAAGTATCCTTATCCACGATAAAATTACAGAAAAAAAGATACATAAAAAGTATACGAAAAGATCTATAGTAACGTATGTGAATAGATCATGTGTAGGATTTGATCGGAGAATGGCTTCAAGTAAATCGTAAAACAAATTTTGTACAGTGAATATTTATGAAAAAATAGGTAGATCCAGAAAAGGCCTTAAAATGAAGACCCAATAATTAAAATGAGTACTCTATAATGGGCCTTTATAAACGCCTAACATCTTTACAAGCGATTTATTTCATTGTTAACAATATTTTCTCAAAAATCCAAAATTTTAATCGTCGATTTTTTAAAAATATATTTCGAACGACCGTTAAAGTGTTTTTGATTTTCTTATAGGACAAAATAATAATAATAATGTCACCAATAATGTGTATATGAAAACTAGATTTTCTCAGACTCGTACGGTAATTTAAACTTAAAAACAAATACAATTCTCAAGAAATTTCATCTTTGTAATTAATTTATTTAACCCCACACGCAAAAAAGTTTCTATATATATAAATCATAAATATGGATTCAGAATTTGAAGACCAGGTCTGTTTATGGATAGAATTTAACAAATGATCCAACCTGTCCTCCATAAATTAACAATATTGATTGAAATTTTATATTAATAACACAAAATGAATTAAAAAATGAAAAAAAAAATTGGATGGCTGTCGTATTCAGTACATTCCGATTCAAACAATTGGCTACTTTTATTTTGTTTTATTATAATTTTTAAAAAACATAAAGGGTAAAACCAGACACAAAGCCCTCTCTTTGGTCTCATTCTTATTGCTTTTTTCATGAAAAGCCAAAGCCAATAAACAGTATAAAGAAAAAAATTATAGTTTATGAAGACAATTCAAAGGGTCGTGAGAGGCATATTTCAGTAAAAGAGTCATCTTTCTAATTTATTAGGGTTTTGGATTTTTCTTTGTTTTATGAAATTTTCATCAGGATTCAGTTAGTTACTGTAATCTCAATATTCTATATATAAGCAACAATATAAAACATAAAGAAATCCAAATTTTGTTGTGATCATTAAAACTTGTTATTAGGGTTAGAGGAAAAGTCAATAATACTTTGTTTAAATCTTGGATCTGCAAAAAAAAAACCTATTATTAGTTGGATTAAAAAAAAATCAAATAATAATTTTTATCAACCTTTAGTCTAGTGGCAGGTGGTAAGTCCACTTAAAGCAGCGCATTTGCATAACCTGAGATCGAGTTTTCATGCCTATATTATGTAGGAATTTGGCTATTGAATCAGCTAGTTGTGGCCTAACATAATTTATCGTTGACAAAATAAAAGACAAAGGAGAGCCACTAAGTTAACTTTACAAATCTTCAATATTTTTTTTTGTCAATTTTTACGTAAGAATATCTAACTAATAATTTTTTATTTTTTTTATAATAAAAATCTATCTCTCTGATTACAGAGTTTCTTTTCAATGGAGTGAAGTAGCTATGACCTTTTTGCATGTATAGAATACGTAGGCTCCTTTATAGAGAAAAATACTTCAGTTTATATTATTAAATTTAACTAAACAATAAACGAGTCGGTATTCATATTTTACCAGAAAGAATTTTGGAGGCTTCTTGTTAGGTTTTCTTAATGTTCGCTTTCGATTATTTCTAGAATATTAAATTATAAAGCAGATGTTCTTGCTAAATCTAGTAGAATGTCTAGTTTATAATTTTTAAGGATACTCTCTAACAATAAAAGTAAATGAATCTAATAACTAATAAGAATAATAAATAAAATGTGAGCAAGCAAATAGATGACGCTAAAGGATGGATCCAATCCATGCTTAATGGATTATGCAGAATAAAGAGAGAATGACATAAGGATTCAGATGTGACGTGACATCTTAGCATCGATTACTTGGACTACGACATTTCAGACCTATCATTTTTTTATTCTTTATTAAAAAAAAAACAAATGATAAGTACTAAAAGATTACTAATCCTATTAACCAACAATTATATTAGAATGTTCCGTATCTTCAGATTATCTTATGGTAATGTTGTTTTGTTGTAGTCATATAGGTCAAAGAAGCTTACAGGTTTTGAGATTAGTGTTGGACAAAAGTTTTAGTTAAATCAAGTAAAAAAGAAGAATAAAACAGTGTTGTTAACAATTCAGATTAGAGAATAAAACAGTGTTGTTAACAATTCAGATTAGAGAATAAAACAGTGTTGTTAACAGTGTTGTTAACAATTCTATAAGCATGCGAATCGTAAAAAAAAAATGGAGAAAAAGAAAAGAAAAAGTAGAAGACATGCTCTGTTTAAGTGGTCGCTGTCTTCACTCTCTAAGCTTCTCTGTGTATTTGGCAGTTGAATTTCTCTGCATGCAAAATCTAATTTTAGATTTCGTGTTGGATTCTCATTTCATTGTTAAATTACTTTTATACCCTTTTCATTCATCAAACGTCAACGTTAATATCTCTCTCTCACATTTTTATTTTTGTGTGATTTTTTTAATGATTTGTCTATTATTGTGTTTCTCCTTTCTTTTTCATCAGACATGCAAAATCTCCTGCATTCCTGTCTTATTCGGGTAATTATGTGAATAATTGTGGTCCTAATTTCCTAATATCTTTTATTTTTGTACGTGTGTGAGTGAGTTTTCAAGTTCAATAACTAGTTCACATGTGAGAAATATATATTTTTAAAAAATTTGTAGTTATTCTCATATCAATTAATGAATTTAGCATTAATAATATATATGCTGACATTACCAACCAAATGTTTCTGCTTTTATGGATAGTTCTATATGTTGCACTTGATTATAGATACTACATTTATCTGTTAAAATAAATTCGTATCTCTCTCTTTTCCTCCTCCTCCGTTGTTGTTGTTGAGAGAGATCTCTCTCTCTCTCTCTCTC
>JAKUCM010007182.1:0-25447 GCA_023374145.1 Lepidium sativum | reverse complement strand
CCTAAATATCTCTGCGATCTAAATAACATCAACATATTGGATCTGGCCAACAACAGACTGAATGGGTCAATACCTTCATGTCTCAATAATATGTCATTTGGAAGGAAAAAGGCAAGTAGTGAATATATAGGAGCAATAGGCTACGTCTTCGAAGATCAATTGGGGTCGTATTCTGGGTCACATTTGGATTTACCACCTGAATTTGATCCAGACTATTTGAGCGATGTGAATTTCATATTAGAATTTACATCAAAGAGTAGGTATGATTCCTACAATGAAAGAAGTTTCCGATTTATGTCTGGAATGGATTTGTCAAACAATGAACTCAGTGGTGAAATACCAAAGGAGCTCGGAGATCTTGTGAGAATGCGTGCTTTGAATCTATCTCACAACTTCTTGTCAGGTCAAATACCGAAAAGCTTCTCCAATATAACAGATGCAGAGAGCATTGATCTTTCGTATAACAAGTTGCATGGACCGATCCCTTATGATCTTACCAAGTCAAATTATTTAGCTGTGTTCAATGTGTCATACAATAACTTATCAGGCTCCATTCCAAGTCAAGGCCATTTTGTTACATTGAATGAAACCAACTACATTGCTAATCCTCTTCTTTGCGGATTACCTGTAAATAGAAGTTGTGACAGCGACACTTCCGAGGCAGAGATACGAAGCAGAAAAGGCGAAACCACAATTGATATGGAGAGCTTCTACTGGAGCCTTGCTGCTACTTACTCTGTAACGTGGATTGCATTTACTGTGTTTATTTGCTTTGCTACATCTTGGCGTCAAGCTTGGTTTCGTCTTATTGATGCTTTTATCAATCTTTTCAAATGGGTTTGATTTGGTGCATTTTCATATGTATCTAAACTATATGTCACGTTGTTTCACTTTGTAAGATCGTCGAATGTTTCTAAAGCCTGTCATGCACTATTTGGTATATGTATATTTAAAACTGTTTCCGCTGAATTTATATAGGCAATTTGATACTTTTAATATTTCCAAACTTGAAAACCCATAAACAGTTACTCGAAACAAACTACTTCTGAGTTTTTGAGTCGCTAGTAACTATTTAGAGATATGAAATGGTGCAAATCTTTAGACCGAAAGAAGTATATAAATCAGAAGGAAATAGTTTGAGACACCGAATACATTAACTCTTCGAAGATACGTTCTTCGTAAGCTTTTAAACGACCTATGATATTCTATAAATCTTGTGGTGTTAAGATCCAAATTTATTCACGAGAAGCAACTATATGGATTTTTTTTTCGAGGAAGACACTAATTGAAAAAACTTTTAACCATCTTAGATATGTCAATATTTACTCCTAGATAAAAAGATATTGATGATATCTCTGATAATTTACCCACAAATTTATTTATACTCTCGGTTTCTTTCATCTTAATACTCTCAAATTTTGCCATTAATGTTTTTAACCTTGCATCTCTAACCATTTCAGCCCCCATATTAGAGTTTTGGTTGTTTCTCATATTTTCTTTGTTAATCTAATTCTCCAACTTGGAGGATAAGAGTTTCGGATATTAATTAGTTGGAACGATAGAGCCATTTCTATATTATTCTTCTCTCCTTCGTTATTTTTAGTCTCAGTTACCTCCCAAACCTTGTGCACTTTGAGACAAACTTCCATTCTCATGGTCCATGCAGTGTGGTTAGTTGAATTAAACATTGGAACGTTGAATAGACGAATATCCTTTGATCATTTTCTTTGAATTAAGGTAATCATCTATCTTGATTTCTTGGAGTTTGTTGATCTTAATTTGATTAAACTAATTATGAAGTTATTAGTATTGTTTGAAATCCTCCATTGTTTGTTAATTTGTATATATTATTAAAGCATATTTGCTGCAGATTTTTATTACTTTTGTTCCATATTTTATTAACTATAATTAATAACATTGACTTTACTCTTTAATTAACTGCTTAATACAGATCCTCCAGTACTAATGGCGTGGGCATATGATTATATATTCATGTTTTTGCAGGTTTTTGCAGTATGTGTTTAATGATAATACTCAAAGGTGACTGTGTGTATTTGAAGTTTGTTTATTATTATAGCCTGTCATGCATTGTTTGGTATTTGTTATGAGTAATACGATTATCGAAATACATATCATGCTATTTATATTGATTTTAATATAAAAGACATATTGATCTTGTGATGGATCAGTTTCGATTTACGGATTAGAATTGGGGTGTATTGATGACACTCCTTTCTTACCTTTTTAAAATAAACATTTATATATATAAGGACAAGTCTTATGTAAAGATTTGCATGAGTATAAATGTGTGTATGAGTTTCTAATATGCTTAAGAGACTTCATGCAAAATTAAGTGATAAGACTTCGTAGAGAAGAAAGGAATGGAAAAGACGCGTGTGTTGTAGACTCATCAACTAAAACTTGACACACAAGTCCAAATCCATAAAGTCAAGCCTCCCATATAAACCTTCCTAAATAAAACTAAATAAATCTCTTAGTTAATCATTTAAAAGATAATAAAAGCCCAAATTTTCTTATATGTCTACCTAGCTGGACTCGTATCTTTGTTAATTATTTCTTCAATGACAAGGATCAGCTAATAGAATAACAATATAGACCTTTGAAAGTTGAAACCCTGAAAATCTTCTGCCAAATCATTTCAAATATACAATCTAATAAAATAACAAAGAAATTGCAGTTTTTTATCAAACAAGTAAAAAATACTACATCTTGTCGATTTCCTACACATAATATCATGTATATTTTTACTAAGTCATTGACTTGAGTGTTGATATAAACTCTTAAGTTCTATTGCGTTGGTCAACTACAAAGACCTTTCGCTTGTTCGTTTTTGTGTCTCAGAAATGTTGATGTTCTCTCTCCCACAGTTTTTCTTTGCAACATGGGTCATTGTTGTATCACTCCAAATGCATATAGAAGCTGCATCGACAAGGAAAAGAAGGGATTGTTAGAGATCAAGGCTTATGTGAACAAGACTTATTCATATGATTGGTCTAATGACACGAAAAGCGACTGTTGTTTATGGGAAAGAATCAAGTGTGATCCTTCGAGTCGACGTGTTATCGGTCTCTTCTTGAACCAGACATTCAGTGATTCAATCCGAATAAATCTTTCCTTGTTTTACCCCTTTGAGGAGTTGCAGGTTCTGAATTTATACGATTTCGGATTTACTGGCTGGTTCGACGATATCCAAGGTATTTATATACTTTTATCGCTCTAATATAGTTTATCTTCATGTGGGGTTTCTTAGATATTTGTAAAAGTCTTACAAATTATGTAGTTTTGACTTATGATGACGATGAACGGGTTAGAAATAGCATTTATTCGACTTTATGTCTTTAGTTTATCTAGCCTGCTCATTTTCTTATTTCGTTTCATCTAGCTATTTCTTCTTTCGGGTTATGTCTTTGGAGATATCTTTGTTTTCGCCAGTTTATGTATTATTATGGGAGTGTGCCATTTTAGTTTTCTAAAATTTTGATTAGAAAAAAAGAACTGTATGCATCTTTCTGCTATAACATCTTGATAAGCAAAAGATTCTGAGATTTTAATACATGTGCAAGATAATATTTGATGAATATAATAGATAATTGGTGGGGACAATACGTCAAGAGTCTTTAACCAAATAGTTAGTTGAAACAATACAGTGTTTGTGTGTTCTTCATTTATTTAGAGATAATAAAACCTCGAATCTCAATACTTTGGTCTACATAAATTTCAAAACTAATTACCCATATTTATTGGCTTTTTGCTTGTAGGTTATGAAAGTCTAGGAAAATATAAAAAGCTTGAGATCTTGAATATTGGTAACAACGTAGTCAATAACAGTGTCTTACCCTTTTTAAATGCTGCTTCTTCGCTTAAAACTCTAATTCTTCATGGAAACTATATGGAAGGTACATTTCCGATGAAAGGTACGTTTCTCTTTCAAGTTTCTTTGAATTTAATAAAAGTGTATTAAGTACTAGTTACATAAAGAATGTGTGATCATGTTATGGTGCAGAACTAAATGATCTAAGAAATCTAGAACTTTTGGATCTAAGTGGGAACTTGCTCAGTGGTCCAGTGCCAGGTAAATTGTACCTAAGTTTTTTCCTTACCTCTCACTTTCTTCATATCTAGACCATTCAACACTTCGTTATTAAATTCTCATTTCAGATAGATTTATACTTATTAACATTTATCAAAAATACAGCAGACTTGGCTATCTTTCATAAGCTCCATGCTTTGGATTTAAGCATTAACAAAATTTCGGGATCATTGGAAGGGCAAGGTATTTAACAGAAAATTAATATATAGGAAATTTTAACTTTTCATATATTTGAATATTATGATTATTAAGTTTATTTTATAAAAATTAGATCAAATAAAAATAGCAGTGAAAAAAACTATTAAAAGTAATTAATATGGTATAATTTAATATCAATTCTTTTATATTATATTTGATTCAATATTTTTTTGAATAATCCATTGATCAAATGGGATGCCATTATTGAAGTTTTATTTTTTTCTCTTCTATTATTAGAATATTAATAACATTTGATGTAAATTTTAATAACGTCTAAGTTATATTATCTAAATGCATCATCTTTTAGTAGTATAGATATTTCTATAAACATTTCTTTCGTGTAGACAATCGTATTAGTAATCAAAACATTTATTATACTTTACTAAACAAACAAAAAATGGTTTACAATATGAAGCCTTTAAATAAAAATAATTGTTTGCAAATAGTTGTTTTTAAGCCTCGTATAAATTTTTTGAGAAAATAAACTTAATAATCTTGGGCTAATCCATATCAATTTTGTAGGACTTTGTCAATTGAATAAATTGGAGGAGCTTAATCTGAATCAAAATGATTTTAGTGGTCCATTTCCTAAGTGTCTTAGTAACTTAACCCAACTCCAAGTTCTAGATATCTCTTCGAACCAATTCAATGGGATGCTTCCATCTTTTATCAGCAATATTATTCTCTTGAGTACTTATCTCTCTTAGATAATAAGTTTGAGTGTGTCTTCTCTATGGACATGATTGCCAACTAGTTGGCAAGAATGCGAAGGGCAATATGACGGTAGAAACCGTCAATAGTGGTAGGAAAAAGGTCATTTCTAACTGCTATTGACAGCATAGGGGTTGTAGGTTTGAGATGCTCGGAAATCAAATTTGTGTCAAAAACGGTCGGTAATTTCCTACTACAAAAATGCTGTCAGTAATGGTCGGTTTGCTGTGGTCGGTTACAATTTGATTATAAAAAATTCGCAGAAATCCGCCAAACCACCGCAACAGTGGCTCACCACCGGAAAACATAATCAATTGATAAAAAAAAAAATCTCAAATTAAGACATAATCACCAAGAACATCAACCTTACTCATCAACAAAAATTTTAAAATTCTCAAAATCAACTAAATCCAAGATCATGACAATCTAACTAGTCTATTTCCAAAATTAAGACATGATCTACATGAGATTGTGAGTGAAAATCGAAATGTATTCATCAAAGAAGCCTAAATTCCCGGATTTATTACGTAAGTGAAATTGAGAGTGAGAGAGTGTACAACTTACATAGGAAAAGAGTTGGGTGGGGTTGAGGGACCTTCGCCGTCGAAGTCGCCAGCCAACGGGAAGCCTCACCGTCGAAGTCGCTGGTCTGCGCTGAAAAAGAGACGAAGAAACGGTTGGAGAATACGAAGTGGAGAAGACGTCGATGGTGGTCTTAAAGCTATTCCGATCGGAACCGGTCGGTAACGGTCAGTTAATTAAAATACAAGATACGTTTATTTAGCGTGTCGATAACGCTTCCTAATTCCCGAACCGTTCCCGCTTTATCTTCCCTCCTAAACCGGTCAGTAGTGGCCGGTTCTTTCCTACCACTTCCGACCACTTTTTTTTTTTTTAAATATTTTAATTTAAATTTTCAATGGTCGCATTATGTATACGTAATATGATTTTATCATGACCGGAATGGTATTATAGTGCGAAACATTTTACGTGTACATGACATTTTGGAATCATGATTGCCCAAAATTATTTAATTACTCAGTATCAGATCCGCTGTCATCTGACCTAGAATTATCATTTGAGTCGTAATTCCGACCAAACTCTCCAGTCTCTTCGTCTGAATTATCGTGGACAGTAGCATCTGCATGGTGGGTCATATCCACACATAGGTCAATACCGAGTGAAATCTCTAGTGGTCCAATTGTCCCTGACGTATTTTTTGCTGCATGCGTTCATTTTCGGAAACCCCGTTGAGCCTTCCTCTAGGGGTTATGGATGCGACGGTTATCCACCCGTTTCTTCTATTTGAGTTATGTGGGTATGGAATATAGCAAACTTGGTATGCATGTGATGCGAGCACAAAAGGCTGTAAAAATATATCAAGTGATCTTCGTGGATGCTCTGGTCCAGGAACAAGGACTGTTAAGAATAAGAACTCTGACTACATACACAGCGATGGTGGTAAATTATATGGTGTAACAATGACTGGCCATACTGAATATTGCCTCCCGTGTTTCCCAAACGGACTAAACCCATCTGTACTTAACCTGAGATATATATTCCTATTTTCCCCGGCAAATTCTGGATATTTAGATTGAAAATGTTTCCACGCCTTAGCATCTGATGGGTGTGTGATCTCCCCATGTGAATTATGTTCCCTATGCCATCTCATTGCAGCTGCTGTACGTTCTGACTGATATAACCTCTTCAACCTATCTGCTAGAGGTAAATACCACATTCGCTTGTATGGGACCCGTCCTCTACCACTACTTCCTACAAACCGAGGTTTACGACAGTAATGATATTGCAGTGCATCTGAATCCGTCCTCCAATAAATGATACAGTTATCGATATAAACATCTATCATTTCATATGGCAATCCAAGGCCTACAACCAATTTTTGTATCTCGGTGTAAGAACCAGGAGCAATATTATCTTTTGGGAGACTCCTCCTAAATAAACTAGCCATCGCATCAATGCAAGTCTCCACTAAATTGTAATCTGTCTTGATATTCATCAAGTCAGTTGCAGTTGATAACGGAGATACGTTGTCATCACAACCACTATATAATGGCTTCTTCGCTGCCTCCAACATATCATAAAATCTTTGGGCTTCAAAATTAGGTTCTTCTCCTCTATTTCTTCCCTCCTCTAATGTTGGAATATTCTCTCTAAATGAATCGTTCACCATCTGAAATGACCCACAATTGTTCTCCACCTCTACAGTTCCTCTAACACCCAAACAACATTCGCTATGTTCACGACTACTACCCACATTACCTATTGGTTCAACTATTTCATTAACATTTGATTCCACACCTAAACCAACATCATTCTGTTCACTGGTACTAGCAAAGTTAACCATAGATGCGTCTTCCCCATGACAGTACCATACTTTATACCCGTGAATAAAACATCTACTATATAGATGAACCCATACTTGTTTCACAGCAATAAATCTCATATTACGACATTTTGTACAAGGGCAGTACATCTTATCGGTTTCTAGCGTCAAACTTTGATTGCCGGCGAAATTCATAAACTGTTTTAGTCCTTCCGCGTACTCGTACGTAAATAATCATGTTTCTGGATCAATTCATTCTTGATCCATCCATGAACGAAAACGTATATTTGCCATTATGTTTTTTTTTGTGTTTGAAGTGAAGATGGTGAAAATGAAAGAGGATTGTCGAGGATTTATATTGCACATTTCCGACGGCTATTGACGGGTACACCTAAATATACACCTCACCTACTTGCTTTTCCGCGACAAAGACATGTGCGTAACGTGGTTTTTTTACACCGGTTTACGGTCAAAAACGGTGGGAAACGGCCTAGTGGTCGGAGGTGGTCGGAAACTTCCCACCGTTTCTGAGCTTCTTTTTAATTTTTTAAATTCCGGTCAATTGTGGTTGTGGAGTTGTCGGAAATTACCGACAACTTCTTTACGGTCAGTAATGTGGTCGGTCTTCGACCAATAGTGTGCGGTCATTAACGGTGGGAAACGGGCTAGTGGTCGGATGTGGTCGGAACTTTCCCACCGTTTCTGACATTCTTTTTCATTTTTTTAATTCCGGTCAATTATGGTTGTGGAGTTGTCGGAAATTTCTGACAACTTCTTTGCGGTCAGTAACGTGGTCGGTTAACGACCATATTTCTTGTAGTGACTTATCTATGCTGAAGGTGTTCAAACTTTCATCAAGATCTAGTTTGCTGCAGATAAAACCAGAATTCTCGTTAGAGCCAATGTTTCAATTGAATGTTATTTTGTTGCAATATTGCAATATAGAAACGGTTCCAAGATTTCTCCAAAATCAGAAAAACGTGTATCTCATTAATTTCTCCAATAACAAGTTGAATGGAATGTTTCCATCTTGGCTTCTGGAGACAAATCCAAAACTTCGAGTTTTACTTTTATGGAACAACTCATTCACCATCTTTCATCTTTCAAGACTTATTGTTCATGGTTTGCACATTTTGGATCTATCAGTTAACAAATTTGATGAATGGCTTCCCAAATATATTGGATTTGTATTTCCCAATATAAGTCACTTTCAATATTTCACATAATCGGTTTCCAGGGAATTTGCCACCTTCATTTAGTGTGATGAAAAAAATATTTTTTTTGGAGTTATCACATAATAACTTCTCAGACAGTTTACCAAAGAAATTTTGCAATGGTTGTTCTTCATTGGGTATTTTGAAGCTCTCGTATAACAAATTTGGTGGTAAGATTCTTCCACAGCAATGAAGTTGAGGTCGTTGATGGTATTAATGGCGGATAACAATCTATTTACGCATATCACAAATGGATTGTTTCATTCAAAGGGTTTAATATTTCTCGACTTATCTAGTAATTATCTACAAGGTGTGATTCCAAGTTGGTTTGGAAGGTTACATTTATTGTATCTTTCGTTTTCAGATAATCTCCTAAACGGTACCATACCAAACACCCTATTTAACATACGTTTTTAGCTTTTGGACCTCTCGGGAAACAAGTTTTCAGGTAACTTGCCTTCACAATCTAATAATTGGGATTCGAGTTTGTTATACCTGCATGATAATGAGTTCAGTGGGCCACTTCCAAGTATATTCCTAGAAAATGTCATGTTACTTATCTGCGAAACAACAAGTTAACTGGAACTATCCCACTTGTCAGAAACTGGTATGTTCTTTATCTTTTCTTGAGGGGTGATGCATTAACGGGTCCTGTTCCTACTAGTCTTTGTGATCTGAAGAGCATCAGAGTTTTGGATCCTGCCAATAACAGATTGAACGGGTGTATACCTTCATGTCTTAACAATGTATCATTTGGGCGAAAGATTAGACTATGAGATAGATCCTGATCACGGATCATCATATGGCATTGTTAGAGGGGATGGGGAAGTAGAGGAGGTGTATTCTAGGTCCTTGGTTTTACCACTTGAGTTTGATCTAGATTACTCAGGCTACTTGGAGTTCATAGTCAAATTTGCATCAAAGAAAATATATGATTCTCAAATTCATGTCTGGAGTGGATTTGTCAAGTAATGAACTTACTGGTGAAATCCCAAGAGAGCTAGGAGATCTTCAGAGAATACGTGCTTTGAATTTTTCTCACAATTCCTTGTCAGGTGAAATACCTGAAAGCTTCTCCAATCTAACAGATATAGAAAGCATTGATCTCTCATTTAATATGCTACATGGACAAATACCACATGAGGTAACTACATTAGACTATCTAGTTGTGTTCAATGTGTCATACAACAACTTGTCGGGCTCAATTCCATATCAGGGAAAGTTTCTAAGTTTGGATGAAACGAATTATATTGGTAATTCATTTCTTTGTGGATCATCTATAAATGTAAGTTGTGATGATAACAACACAAATCAGTACTGATTCTCAAAGTAAATATGATGAAGCATCAATTGATATGGAAACTTTTTATTGGACCCTGACCGTCACATTTGGTATAACATGGTTGACATTTATTGTGTTTCTTTGCTTTGATTCACCTTGGCGTCAAGCATGGTTTTGTCTTGTTGATGCTTTTATCAATTCTTTTAGATGTGTTTGATTTGGTGTTCTCAATGCCAATTCATGTGTTTGGTAGTTTAAACTAATGTCTTCTTTGCTTTGTTTTACTTTTATCTCCAAAGCTCAAAGTTTGTAGCGCTAATGGATAAAAATTTGATCACTCATGAATTATTCAAACACAAACAAACAAACAAAAATAACTTGAGAAACTAACCATGAGCTTGTAAATCACTTTTAGTGATGTTTGATTACAAACATGGCCTTCTTCTAATCATCCTAATCAAATACCGAAGTTCACGAAAATTCACTAACGCACCAGCTTCGTATACCTCAACTAGGAGTGTAAGTTTTGAGCCATCAAGACAACATCATGAATTTGGTATACATTTTTGAAAGTGTTCTCGTTGGAATTTTAATAGTCAAATTTGATCCTCCTGAATTTTCTACACACAAAAACCCTTTGGACAAAATCAATTACTTAGAAACAAACTACTTCTGACTTGTACATTATTTACAACAGATGAATTGGCGCACACCTCTACGCTGAAAAAACTTTCACAGAGTAGCGCTCGTTTCTTCATTTCTGTCTTGTTACTTTCTACAGATACATTGAATTGCTTGGACATACGCATTTCTTCTACATCTTCTCCTTCCACTCATTCTGATCTAATACCGAGTTCTTCAGAATCCATTAATGCACCAGAACCCTTGTGTTCTTCATCAATCGGGAGTGTACGTTTTGAGCCATCCAACGCAACACCAAGGACAATGTTCTCCTCTAGTGAAGAACTGGTACCTGATCCACCACCATCTCGAGCTTTTGAATCTCCGATGCTCTTTTCGGTCCCTTGTCTTGCTTTTGATTTCAATGTCGGCTCTGATGCTCCTTCACTATCAGAAACTTCATCTTTCTCTGCTTTATTTGATTCCCCTACGATCTCTTTCTTCTTCTCTTCGGACTTTTGTGCTACTGGCTGGTCTGATGTTGAGGTTGGTGAACCCTTTGTGCCTGTACTAGAGTTAGAACCAAGAGCCTCTTTCTGCTTTTCCTTCTTAGCATTTGAAACCGGCACTGATCCGTTGCTTTCTGTTTCTACCTTGATTACTGATGGTTCTCCTTGAAGGTCATTTTCTTCACTTTGTTGCAATAAGCTAGGCGAGGGGGACTTTCCATTATCATCACTATTAATTTTGTAGGATGGCTCAATGAGCATGTATCGACGGTTCATCGCTGCTTGATTGTAAACGATGTCTGAAAATCCTGGACTGTCCACCTCAGTCTCATTACGCATCCTCTGAACTGTGCGAATGGGGGTTGCTAGACGTGCCCCGTGATGACTAATAACTCTAAGAAGATCCAAAAGCACTGCTTCCTGTACAAAAAAAATCAAATGTCTTATGACATAAGCTCATGACATATGATATGGTTCATCATTAGATTTCATCATGAAACAGATCTACATGACACCACAACATACACCCACAAAAACAATAAACACGTGATACAGACGCTCAGAGACACAAGTACACATGCATTGCACAAAAATAGATACCTTAGAAAAGTGATGAAAATATGAAAAACTTGACCAAAGTAATCAAGTTTTGATGTATTTTTCTTTGGAAATGTTGCATGAACAAAATATTGCATCTAATTCATATTTAAAATACATACAACTGAAATTATATGAATCAGCAACCAAAGAGAGTTAATTTTTACATACCTTAACACACAGGTATTCTTCAAAACGCGAAGTCTTTACAAAACAGGAGATTAGGATCTGTGATAATATCAGATATAGATATTAAGTCTAGGGTCCCTTAAATCTAATTAACGTGAACCAAACATATTAGATGTTTATAGAAGGCGACTTCTTACTCTAAGGGCTTGGTTCTCTGGATCTATATCCGCCAGAAAGACTCTTCTGTGTATTTTTTGCTGCTCGATTTGAGGATTTTTAGACAACACCTTGCGCATATCAGCCACAATATTCTGTAAAGTTGAGAAGCAAAATAATCAGTTGTCACATTGAACAAAACAGCAGCATACAGAGATAAAATCATGTGTCAAAAAAGTATATTTTCTAACGTTAATTTTGCTGACATCAAGGTGACTGATGGCAAGATGTGTTTTGATGCGCCAATGCGTCTTTTGAGTAAGATTCCTCACAATGTTTACACTGAACTGGTGGTTAGGAATATGAACTGCTTCACGGTCATCACCTCTGATAATTGTAGGTGACCACCAACCAATATGCTGAAAAAGAAGTAATGTCAATTTCTATGGAAGACTACTTTTAGAAGACAGTGACATAAATTATTGAACCAAAAAAAACAATCTAATGCAGCTTGTCAACAGACCTCTACTGTACCAGAAACTTCATAGCCTCCTATCTTGGTCTGGATCCACTCATTCAGAACAAAGGGCCGTGTAGCATGAATCATAATGCTTGAAAGAAAGTTTGTAAGTATCTGCACCATCCACAAAAAGGTATTAATGTATTACTGTAGTCAAGATTTAGTATGCCAAAGTCTTTCCACATAGAGAGGATCGCACCTCACGACCAGCAAGAGTGAGCAGTACTGTTCCCAGACCCCCAGCCGTTAGCCACTTTTGGGTAGAGAAACCCAACAGCTCCATAAACAATGAAGCAGCAGCAACCCACGCAGCAGTGTAAACAGCTTTTCCAGCAAAACTGAATCCCATCTGCACAACAACAGACAGAAAAGCATATATCCCAATAAACTCCCTTGCTGTGGAGCAGTAAAAGATTTCACTATCTAATCTCAAGTGCAACTTGTGCATAAGCCAACTTGTTGAAAGAGCGTATTCTTCAAAATATATGAGTGTAATGTAAATTGCACATTCACATAAATATTGCAAGTTTGGTGGGGTAAAATGCTTAGTTTCTTATGGGAGTGAAATTCTGGAGTACAGTTCAAATATACAGTATCACCTTCACTAATGGAAGGATTACTAACTTTTCCGAATAGGACATACTCATGAAAACCATGCCCTACAGTTAGGTAATCATAGCACATAGGCAGCTACAGGTGTTGTGCTACCACTTCATGTCGTATTTTAGGAAGACCAAGAAGCATCAATTTAACTTTTTTTCCAAATCCATTTAAAGATGGGGGGACGTACATTTCTGGTATCAGCAGGATT
This sequence comes from Lepidium sativum, assembly GCA_023374145.1. NCBI lineage: Eukaryota > Viridiplantae > Streptophyta > Magnoliopsida > Brassicales > Brassicaceae > Lepidium > Lepidium sativum. The sequence goes on along the minus strand of JAKUCM010007182.1, from coordinate 12,244 downwards.
ATTTGTCTCCATAAAAAACTTCTGTGCCTGCTGAAGTAGGCTGCAGAAAAGAAAGTGTATTACATGCTCAGTAACTACAACAGCATTTGAACTCAAAAAAGCTACTGAAAGACAGATATTCAAATGGAAACAAATATCATGCTATTTAAACAGTCAGGCTCAACATAGTAGCGTTCTTATAGTCACTGTTAACAGAAACTCTTACTCACCTTGATAAACAGCAGGCAAATGCCAAAACCGTTGACAAGGACCGAGCAAAGGTAAGAAGGCGTTGTTTAACAGCCTGACTGGCACTTGAAGGCAATACTATTGGGTCCAATGTTCTGAGAAACAATTCCATATTAGTTTTAGTAAAAACATATAGTAGTTGACGAGTTGACAAAAATATTATTGACCTGCATAACAGGATTGCTCCACTCCAAAGAAGCAAAGGCTGAAGATATGACACAAGAATGTATTGTGTGCTGCTCTTCTGTGAATTTGCATCATTCCCCTTCTAGAATGAAAGTTATGTCCACTTAAATAAACTATACCAAGAATTCCAGGCAAGTGAAGGGTTGATAAGAGCAGATAATATCTCACCTCGAACATGGTAGTTCTGGCAAGGCGCAGAAGAGGTCTAAGACCCCATGTAGCAAATGCAAGAATCCCAACTGCTGAAATTAGTTTCATCAAATGAGGATTTCCACGTAATGCATAATATGCCCTGATATCAGAAAGGAATAATTCAAAAACGTGGTATGATATCTTACTCCCATTGCTCCAAATAATTTTCTCTTTTGGACCTCAGTTGGGAGCATAAAATATAATGTTTGTGCACAGTGTGTCAATTAAGCCACTCTACTCATCTAATAGTAAAGTAAGTGAAGGTTAAAGCATATAACCTTGTGAATATTACTGCAGTTGATTTAAGAATGCCTCCATTTCCACTCCCTGGAAAAAGAGCTGAGCGGCAAACGAATGCATTGCACCTAGATGGTACATGGACTATCGAACCATTTAAGCTCTCTAGAAGCTGCAGACTCCAACAGTCTTGTCTCTAAGAAAACAGGAAAGGATGCATATGATTAATATAAGCCCACGTGAAGGTTTTTCCTGAAACATGGATCTACTTTTAGGAGTGGGAGATGAATAGCAAGCACAGCTAGCTGACAACCCTCAAATGAGAATTTGATTTGAGAGGCATACATAAGTATCAGACACAGATAAACATAAATTAAAATACAATAGATGCAGACCCACAAGCATAAATATGGGACTATCAAAGCAAGTCTAGTTATAGGCGAGTTCCATCAGAACACCAACATTGCTTGAAGAAAGTCCAATAGAAGCACAGAGCAAGAAGCTAAGACATTGAAATATGCTATGAGCACAGATGATACCGTGGCACATGATGAAAGACCTGTCCGGTGGGTCAGATACACACGTTTAGCAGATGCACTCTGCGAGGAAGTAGAGCGATGGGACGTACCCTGGAACAGATAACTTATAAGTAACAAAAACAGGAATCGACTAAAATTCTAATATACGAATAGAAAACGACGTACGTTAAGGTATCCAGAAGCTTCATAGTTCTTATGAACATTCAAATCATGCGACAATGGTAAAGAGACGGTGCGCATCATCATCTCAAGTGTAGATAACAATGATTGAAACCCCGAAACTAAAATAAAAAAAATGAACAAAAGATCAATTGAGCTCCTTTATCAATCAATTAGATCAATTGAGCAACCTGCACGAAATAAAGAATTACCTTCGCACACCATTGAACAGTAATATGATCTCTATGAAACCGTTTGCATAATTATAAAAGATTAGCAAATTCAAAATTCACGTAAGCAACCCAGAGGACGACATAAATCAATGCAAAATGAGACCAATACTGAAATGATTTCTTCGAATTATCGAAACACACACTAATTAAAACCAATCCTTTTCTAATCAAAGCATAATTACAGTCCAATTCTACACTTCTCCTCACAATCCTTCAAGTTTGGAGCACAATTTTAGCCAGAATATATCAGATTTCGTAGAAGTTACCTACAACACACGGAAGAATCCAGAGAGATCGAAAGCAAACGACGAGAAGCAAGAAGCAATCGGATAAGAATCAGTGGCTAAAATCAGAGATGAAACGATGAGCTTCTTCGTCTTCTTGATGATTGACTACTTTCTCTTTTTCATCAGAGAACAACCACAAGACACGCCTCTAACTAACGTGCGCCAATAGTTGACGTCTCCTTTTCTTTCTCTCTCTGTCTCTAAACTACGCCTGAGAAAGCAATTCGTGGCAGCCTCATCAAACCCAAACAAACGATCGCCTCCGAGTTTTTTTTTTTACGATGGATATTTCAATTTTCGTGGTCCCGCAAAATTTATAATTTTCACCAAAAGGAATTTTTGACTCTTATCCAAAATACTTTCCACGTGATCAATAAATATCGTTATGGACCGTTGGATTTTGTTTATCGCTCCACCGACCAAACTTTATCTGTATCGGCCTATCGTCAAGGCTAAGGCCCATCATCCAGGACAGGCCCATCATTAAAGACAGGCCATCATGAAGGTCAGGCTTATCATTAAAGCTCCATCATCAAGGACCGGCCCATCATTAAGGTCACGCCTATCATTAAGGACAGGCCCACCATCAAGGCTAGGCCCAATTATAGGTTCAACGCCATCGTGATGACGACGACGAATTCGATGTCTCAGTCTCTCTCAGCTCGCCGATCCCCGCCGCGTACTCGCTCCAAATTGCTGCCGGAAAACAATTGCTCGCCGCGTACTGATACAACAATTCGATATGCTGTATTCTGCAGCTCAATTCAATGTACATTCAACAAAGAATTGTGCTTATCAAGCCAAGAGTTTACAAGAAGAAACTACTCTAGAGCATTGACAAGTTGGAGCTTTTCAAAGAGAGATTAGAATTCTGTTACACCATTGTATATCGATTACAATTGTTGAGCTTTGAATATATACATTTTGCTTTCGTATTCTGTTGTTACCGTTGGACAAACTTCTGTTTTCGTTTTCTGTTGAAACTTGAACTTGTAACAACTCTATGTAACGGCTTTTACTTGCCACAATGACTTTACTTGCCACTTGCTCATCACTTTGCTGTAACAAATCTCCCCTATTCACAGAACCTTGACCTCAAGGTTCAAAAGATGGAAATCTTTTCTGCAAATCATAAAGCAGCTCCCATGTTGCTTCCTCTTCTCCTCTATTTTTCCATTTAACCAACACTTGCGTAGCTGCTCGGCCCTGTCTCTTCACCATCTTCCTTTCTATAATCCTCTCAGGTTCTTGGATTAAAACATCGGTGATTACCAATGGTAAATCAGTTGATGTTGTCACATTTCCTACCAAAACCTTGAGTTGAGAGACGTGAAACACCGGATGGATTAATGAGTTATCCGGAAGTTGTAGCTTATAAGCTACTTCCCCGCAGCGATCAACAATCTTGTAAGGACCAAAATATTTAGGAGATAGCTTGTTATTAGTCCTCAACACCGCAGATTGCTGTCTATAAGGCTGCAACTTTACATACACATAACACCAATTTCGAAAGAGCGTTATGTCCTGTGTAAATCTGCGTTTTGCTTCATCCTATGTTGAGCTCGTAACAAGTGAAATCGAAGCATCAAGATCATATCTTCACGATCTTGCAGAGATTTAGCAACCACTGCAACCTTAGATTCACCTGGAAAATAAGGTAAATGCACAGGAGGTGCTTGACCATACACAGCTTCAAATGGTGTCATTTGTATAGCTGTATGAAAAATCGAGTTATACCAATATTCAGCAAGCGGTAGCCATTTGCTCCAGAGATGCGGACGTTCACATGTCATACATCGCAAGTACGTTTCAAGGCATTTGTTAACTATCTCAGTCTGGCCATCACTCTGAGGGTGATAAGCAGTAGAATAGTTCAAAGAAACTCCTTGTAATGAAAAGAATTCCTTCCAAAACTCACTGAGGAACACTGAGTCTCTGTCACTAACAATGGACTGTGGGAAACCATGAAGTTTGTAGATGTTATCCAAGAATACTTGAGCCACAGAAGCTGCAGTATAAGGATGCTTCATAGCAATAAAATGAGCTGCTTTGCTCAGTCGATCAACGACCACAAAAATAACGGTGTTACCAAAAGAGTTTGGAAGTCCGTCAATGAAGTCCATAGAGATCTCTGTCCATATTGCCGCAGGTATGGGTAATGGTTGTAATAATCTAGGGGATACTACTGTCTCATGTTTACATTGCTGACAGGTGCTGCAGCCTCTGATGAATGTTTGAATGTCTTTATTCATTCATTTCCAGTAGAAGAGACTTTTAACCCTTTGGTATGTGACATCTCTTCCTGAATGACCTGCACTGCTGGACCCGTGAAGCCATTGCAAAATCTTGTTTCTTAATTCTGATATTGATGGTATGACCAACTTGCTATTTCTCCTGAGTAGTTGTTGAGACCAAGAGTAATGTTTATGAGCATCTGGTTTACTCTTCAAGTCTAGTATCAGCTTTTTTGTTACTGAATCCACTTCATACCCTTCTTGAATTTGTTTCATTAAGTCACACTCTATCACCGAAAGAGCCATGTTCAACACTTATGATCCTTCGATTCTAGAGAGAGCATCAGCTGCAAGGTTGTCTTTTCCTTGTCTATATTGTATTTCATAGCTAAACTCAAGCAACTTAGGCAACCATTGTTGTTGTATAGGAGTATTCAGTCTCTGTTCTAAGAGATACTTCAAGCTCCTTTGGTCTGTTCTGATGACAAAATGGTCATTCAACAGATAATGCCTCCACTTCTGTACTGCGAAAACAACTGCCAATAGCTCCTTCTCGTAGATGGATAGATGTAACTGTTTACCCTTCAAGTGTCTGCTTATATATGCCAAAGGGTGACCTTCTTGCATCAAAACAGCTCCTATACCGGTTCCACAAGCATCTGTCTCCACCACAAACTGTTTGTCAAAGACTAGTAATGCAAGAACTGGTGCCTCGCATAAAGCATTCTTGAGATTTTCGAATGCCAGTTAAGCTGCATCAGTCCACTGAAAAGCGTCCTTCTTGGTGAGAATGGTCAGAGGATAAGCAATACTTCCAAATCCCTTCACAAACCTTCTGTAGTACCCAGCAAGTCCCAGAAATCCTCTTAACTGTTTAAGACTTGTGGGTAGAGGCCAATTGCTCACTGCTTTCAGCTTCTCAGGGTCAGTAGAAATACCTCTTGGTTCGATGTAGTGACCCAAGTACTCCACTTTCTCTGTTGCAAACTCGCATTTGTTTCTTTGTGCAAAAAGATGGTTCCTCTTCATTACAGCAAATACTTGCTGAAGGTGATCCATATGGGCTGTAAAAGACTCACTATATACCAAGATATCGTCGAAAAATATGAGCACGAACTTCCTGAGGAAAGCCTTGAATATAGAGTTCATCAAATATTGAAATGTTGCAGGAGCATTGGTTAGTCCAAAAGGCATCACTAGATATTCATAGTGACCATTGTGAGTTTTAAAAGCAGTCTTGTGCACATCAGAGGGGTCCATTCTTACTTGATGATAACCAGCTCTCAAGTCAATCTTGGAATAAATTTGTGACCCTCCCAACTCGTCCATAAGGTCCTCAATTAGTGGGATAGGAAACTTGTCTTTTACTGTCATGTTATTCAAGTTCCTGTAGTCAACCCAAAGCCTCCAATTTCCATCTTTTTTCTTTACTAACACCACAGGTGATCCATATGAGCTGGAACTTGTCTGTATTGTACCTGCATCCAACAAGCTTTGTACCAATTTATCTATCTCATTCTTCTGGTATACTGCGTACCTATAAGGGCGTTGATTCACAGGGTTTGATCCTGCCACTAATGGAATGCGATGATCATGTTCACCTCTGTAAGGAGGTAACGTGTTAGGCTCCTCAAAGTTGGATTTAAACTCGACCAATAGAGAATTTATGTGCCTATCTTTTCTATCTGATTCAGCATTGTCAAGAGAAGCTACAAATGGTCCGCTAGCTTCCACAGCATGTTGAAAGTAAATCATGGATATCTGAGCTTGTTCCTGCAGCAGTTTAGTCATATCAACTGAAGCTACTTCTCTCAAAGCACCCTCTTTAAGGCCGTGAAGCACGACCCTCTTATTGTCCCATTTAAACTTCATTGTCAACTCCAAGAAATCCGAAGTAATAGGCCCCAAGGTGGATAACCACTGAACTCCCAAAACCATATCGCAATTCCCTAATGGCAATAGCATAATGTCCTGACAGAAGGAAGCATTCTGAAACTTCCATTTAAATTCATCCACCCTTCCTTGAACCCTTAACTTCCCACCATCAGCTACTGTGACCCGAGTCATCTTTGGAGGAAGTATTTTACACCCAAGTTTAGCTGCCACTTCAGGATCCAAGAAATTATGGGTTGAACCTGAATCAATGAGAACATATAAAACTCGTTTTCCATATAAACCTCTAACCTTCATCGTCTTGTACCTCTCAGTAACACCCGCAATAGCATTAGCAGAGATTTGAGCCAGTCTCCCCTCCTCTGTCAACATAGCTTGAGGTTCTTCTTCCGCCTCAAAGAACTCATCAATATCGTCTGCTTCCATCAAATACAATTGCGTTTTCTTGTGCTTGAGATAATGTCCAGGAGTGTACTTTTCATCGCAATAATAGCAGAGTCCTTTGGCTCTTCTAGCACTCATCTCTTCATTAGTAAGGAAAGGTCGTGGATGTGTTCTTTTCACCTCAGTCGGTTTTTCATTTTCACCATAACTCAAACTCCTTTGCTCCGAGAGTTTAGGACTAGGAAGAAGCCCCTTAGCTGTGCCAGAGCCCACCATCATTCTCCCTTGAGACCAATTATGAGTATTAGTCTTGCGAGGATGAGCTTTTTCGTACAATCTTCCCAACAACAAACATTCTCTCACTGATTTTGGTTGAAACATTCTTATATGCATCTGCGTATCCATATTCAGACCTGCTAAATACGCACTCACCAAATAACTCTCGCTTAGCTTCACCTTAGTTCGAATGAGCTCGAATTTGGCGTGGTAATCTCCGATACCTGAAGTCTCCTGCAATTTTTTCAAGTCTGCAATCGGGTCATCAAGTAGCTCCTCAAATCTTTCTTGCACCAGCACCTTATATTGTTCCCAGTCTTCAATCACTCGTGCGTCTACTTCTGATTGGACCAGCGCTTGATGCCAAGCTGATGCTTCACCGTCAAAATGGATCGATACTAATCGCACTCTCAAATCCATCGGGGTGTTATCAATACCAAAAAATTCCTCTACCTTGAACAACCATCCCTTAACATTGTCGCCATTGAATCGCGGGAAATCCACCTTCGCTAACCTTGTCATTCCGGCGTAATTAGAGTTGTTACCAGGCCTCGTACGCCGATAAAGATCATTCGATTGATGTTCCGGTGGCGCCATGTTCATCGGATTGTTGTTCGTCATGAGCTTGAACGTTTCAATCAGCTCACGAACACTCTCCTCAGTTCTTGCATTGCGTTCCCCCTGTAACTCGATAGCTTTTTCCAACGCATTGAACCGAGTTGAGACTGATCCATCGAGCTCACGAGCTGCCGCGTTCTTAATCAAAGATTGTGATTGTGTTTCCGCCATTGCTTCCGAGGTTCGATTGGAAGCTCTGATACCTTTGATACAACAATTCGATATGCTGTATTCTGCAGCTCAATTCAATGTACATTCAACAAAGAATTGTGCTTATCAAGCCAAGAGTTTACAAGAAAAAACTACTCTAGAGCATTGACAAGTTGGAGATTTTCAAAGAGAGATTAGAATTCTGTTACACCATTGTATATCGATTATAATTGTTGAGCTTTGAATATATACATTTTGCTTTCGTATTCTGTTGTTACCGTTGGACGAACTTCTGTTTTCGTTTTCTGTTGAAACTTGAACTTGTAACAACTCTATGTAACGGCTTTTACTTGCCACAACGACTTTACTTGCCACTTGCTCATCACTTTGCTGTAACACGTACGCCCTCCAAATCTCTGCCGGAATCCAATTCATCGCCGATTACTTTCTTCAGAGCACCGCTGAAACCTAATTCATCGCTAGGAACCGATGGTATTTTTAAAACGCCGTATTCCTTAGGGGCATTCACTCCCATCGGAACCCTAAGAACTTTCTCTTTATCCGATTGGTGGCTGGCAAAGAAAGGAAAGGAGAAAGCTTTGAGTATTACAGGAGTTGAATCGGAAGGTGGAACTGAAGCGAGACTATTTTCATCAGGAGCAATCTCAAAACGACATGATAGTACCACTCTCGAAGCAATTGGTGGGATAACAATTTGTATCAGTGGATTCATTAATCGATCTCATACTTTAGAAAACGGAATTTCGAATGAGGTTTGTGGTCGTTTTCTTTTAGGGTTTCCATATACTGGAAAGATTACAATGGAGAAGAAGAGATAGAGAAGAATGTTCACACAGATTTCAACATGTCGTTTGATGACATTCCAGTGAGTAGGTTACAGGATCTTTCTTTTCTTGAGGGTAGTTTGAAAAAGAAGATCTTGGTAGATGTTGTTGATAGTTTAAGAGATTTGGTTTGTCCTAAAGCTGACAAGGAATGTGAGAAATCAAGGATTGATGTTGATGAGAGTTCAGTTTCGATGGTTGTGGGAGTAAAGACTAGAGGCATGCTTAGACCGAGAGAAGCGAATGAAACTTCCATTGTGAAAAGAGTTCACACAATGTCCAAGAAGAAGAGATGACTGTGAGAAACTTGTACTGAATTTGCTTCAATGGCATTGTTATTTGACTCGACTTAACCAATAGTATAACTTTGAAATGAATTTTGTTCATAATTACATTAGTTGTAACTTTTATCTTCAAAAGGGTTAATCCTCAAATGAATCAATAAAACGTAAAAAATTGCAAATAGGATGAACAATTGTGTCCACGTTCTTCCTTTGATTACATTCTTCCATATGTTAAGTTTTGGACCTTTAGAACAGGTATTGCAATGTTATTTTTGGACCCAACCACAATTTATTATTTCAGATTTAAGTTAAAAGACGTGCAAAATTAGGCTATTTAGGATATAGCAAGAGGAAAACAAAAGAGAATTATGATGATGATAACGAAGTGCAGAAGAGAGTTTGTAACTTACAAGATCAGTTTGGTCCTGGTGCTGCTATTGAAGATAGTGATGCTAGGATGTTGATGGCGAGCACTGCTTTGAGCTCTTGTAAAGGCACACTGGCTAAGCTTGAGGAGAAACAGAAGCAATCTGTCGAAGAAGCGGAAATCGAGAAAGAGAGGATTATCACTGCTAAAAAGAGATTTGATGCATTGAGGAACAGATTTGAGAAACCAGAAAGTGATGGTCATGATGAGGTTATTAGTAGAGAAGAAGAAAAAGAAGCTGATGTGGTCCAAGAATCAAGCTATGAATCTGAGAGAGAAGATCTAAACGAGAATCTTACAGTTGTGAAGCTTGTAGAAAAGATTGATGATCTTGTGCACATAGTTGTTTCATTGGAGACCAATGCTTCATCTCATACGGCATTGGTGAAAACATTAAGATCACAAACAGATGAGTTACATGAACATGTCCGTGGTCTAGAGGAGGACAAGGCGTCTCTTGTTTCGGATTCCACGGAAATGAAGCAGAGGATAACCATTCTTGAAGACGAGCTGAGAAAAGTTAGGAAACTATTCCAAAAAGTGGAAGATCAGAACAAGAATCTACAAAACCAATTTAAGCATGCGAATAAGATTTCGGATAATTTGTCTGAAAAGTTACAAGATGTGAAAATGGATGAAGATGTCGAAGGCGGTGGATTTTTCCAGGAATTGTGTAACACCCGCGTTCTGCGGACCCTTCGGGTGATTCCGGATGGGTTCGAGGGACAAACGAAGTTGTGTGAGGAAGTAAGGGAAAGTCTGGGGTTTTGATCGAACAAGGCCAAGTGCCATTCAGACAAGGCTAAATGTCATTCGGACAAGGCAATGTGTCATAAGGACAAGGCCAAGTGCCATTCGGACAAGGCCATGTGTCATTCGGACAAGGCCATGTGCCATTCGGACAAGGCCACAGGAATTTTGGACCAGGCTGCGTGAAGTTCGGACCAGGCCGCGGGAAATTCGGACCAGGCCGCGGGAAATTCGGACAAGTCCATGAAATTCGGACAAGGGAGTGACAGTGTCCGTACGGGTAGTGAGTTCGGACAGGGAGTGATGTGTTCGGACAGGAAGTGAAGTGTTCTGAGAGGGAAGTTGAGTGTCCGAACTGAAGGGAGTGATAGTGGGAAGTGGTTGGGCCGTTCATGGGTCGGTCCGGGACATAAGTGTCTAGCGGATTGGACTTAATCCAATTCAGGTGGGCTCGAATTTGGCCCACCTTGGGCGAATTAGGGTAGGTTTTTCGCCCAAAACCCTATAAATAGGGATAAATTTTGCCACAGCCCAAAAATCATCACGAAAATCTCTAAGAAAAATCGGAACCATTGCGAAAGAACTCTAAGACCAATTTTGCCGAATCGAGCAAGGGAAAAAGCGGATCAAGAGCGATCAAAACCGGATCTGAGTATCTTGATTGGCAATCGCATCAAGAGGTGTCAGAAAAGGGCTAAGGCAATGGTGAGTTTTCGGGACCGTTGAGGTGATTCTTGGTTCGTTTTGGGCAATAGTGGGATTAAGTCTTAGATGGGTTAGGATTGCGTGATTGATTGGATGAATATGTACTGTTTTCCGTTCATGGTTGGTGTTTTGGTTGATTCTGGTGAATCTGAGTAACTGAGGCAACAAATCTGATCGGACTCTGAGCATATGAGTATGCTGGACTCTGTGCATAAATAATGTTATCTCTGACTTGATTGCTTGTTGTTTGATACGTATCTGGTTTGGCCTAATGGGACGGAATGACCGACTCACTAAGCAAATTCGTTTGCTTACTCAATCTGCGTGATTGTAGGTGATTTACCCAAAGACCGTGAAATTGGCTAAGTAGGAGCGAGACCGAGGCGAGAAGGAGGAAGGATGGAATAAGACTAGGATAACTAGGTCTAGATACATTTAAATTCGAACATTCTTGCAAACTTGTTGTACTAGAACCTCTTGAGTTGGTTTATGCATATGTTTTGGGCTTATAAAACTGTCAAAAACCCGAAAACGACTAAGTAAAGAAAGAACCTAAAACTGACTAAGTGTTTGATCCGCCCAATGCCAAACTGAATCGAATCCGGACGTAGGCATCTTGAGTTAGGGTGCCACAAGTTGGTATCAGAGCGCGGTTTGGTTCTAGGATAGTCGGGTTATGCATAAACTGGTTAGATGAATGGAAATCCATCCTCCTCGCGCCAAGGTCTCGCGGTAAGGTTTATATGTATTTATATGGATGTGAATTGAGCTAAGTTAGTATGAGGGACTAACTTAGTGAATTGGGTCACTCTAGATGGCTAAAAGTAATCGGACCAGAAGGAATGTGGGAAACGAGGCGGCTTCCCGAGCTGTGACGGGAAGGACCGAGGATGAGGATGTCCAAAGTGTAGACAATCAAAGTGTGGAAAGAAGTGAACATCCCAACGCGAGTGCTGGTACCGTGAATCCGATTGGGATGAGTGAGGTGTTCGCTCTTTTGACCCAAGTCTTGGAAAGACTTCCTGCTGTAGTGCCCGCTACAGCAGACACAAATAAACATTGCGGGTGATTCCGGTTCCGGTGGAAAATGTGGTCGAGGAGACACACTCTACGGTTACTCCATCATACCTGAAAATAATGGATCACATGCAGAAGTTAGGTTCTTTTCAGGAGGTGCCAAGCCTATCGAGGCAGACGAGTGGCGGAGTAGGCTGGAAAGGAATTTCAACTCTATCCGATGCCCGAAAGAGTTTAAGAGGGATATCGCAGTCCACTACCTAGAAGGGGACGCGCACAATTGGTGGCAAGGCGTTTCGGGAAGAATGGATAACCCGAACTGCAGCTCAGAAACGTTCGGTAAGGAGTTTAGGGCAAAATATTTCCCACCGGAAGTGTTTGATCGGCTTGATGGAGCCTTTCTGGAACTTTGCCAAGGATTCATGTCCGTAAGGGAATATGAGACCAAGTTCAACAATCTGAGGCGATATGCGGGTTGCGAGTTAGACGATGAGAAGGTCCAGGTTCGTCGCTTCATGCGCGGACTGCGAATTGAGCTCCAGAACGTTTGCCAAGTCCGAAACTACAATTCTGTTGCCGAGCTGGTAGAGAAGGCAACAC
>JAKUCM010007181.1:0-16244 GCA_023374145.1 Lepidium sativum | reverse complement strand
TGCGTAGAGACTAACCTTGTGTTCAACTGGGAAAAATGCCACTTCATGGTTCAGGAAGGGATAGTGTTGGGGCACAAGATATCTGAGAGGGGTATTGAGGTTAACAATGCAAAGATTGTGGTCATGGCTCAACTACAACCCCCTAAGACAATGAAGGATATTCAAAGTTTTATGGGTTACTCTGGGTTTTATAGAAGATGTGTCAAGGACTTCTCTGAAATTGCAAGGCCCCTGACGAGCCTACTATGCAAAGATGTCGAGTTCAATTTCAACCCTAAGTGTCTTGAAGCATTCCTTAAGATCAAATAGGCGTTGATATCTGCTCCAATAGTCCAAGCTCCAAATTGGGAACTCCCATTCGAGATAATGTGCGATGGAAGCGATTTTGCTGTTAGAGCAATCCTTGGTCAGAGAAAGGATAAGAAATTGAATGTAATACACTATGCCAACATGACTCTAGACAACGCCCAAACCAAGTATGCCACCATAGAAAAGGAACTTCTTCCTGTAGTTTTTGTGTTTGAAAAATTCAGGTCATACCTGGTGGGATTAAGGTTATCGTTCAGACTGACAACGCAACACTGAAATACCTTATGAAGAAGAAAGACGCTAAGCCTAGATTACTAAGGTGGATACTGCTGTTGCAAGAGTTTGACTTGGAGATTGTGGACAAACCTGGAGTAGAAAATGGAGTGGCGGATCACTTGTTGCGAATGATGATGGAGGACTCAACCGCTATTGACTCAATGCCAGAAGAGCAACTCAAGACTCTAGGAGCAGAAGAAAATTGTTCTCAAATCAACAAGAAGCTAGCTAGATCCACTATACCTTGGTATGCGGATTTGGTCAATCACCTAGTCATTGGTGAAGTACCTAATTGTCTGGATTCATATCAGAGGAAGAAGTTTTTCAGAGACGTTAACCACTACTTCTGGGATGAACCCTACTTATACAAGAAGGGAGCAGATGGTTTATTCAGAAGGTGTACAGTAGAAGAAGAGGTTCAAGATGTTTTAGAGTATTGTCATGGGTCTGCTTACGGTGGACATTTTGCCTTATTCAAGACTATTCAAAAGATCTTGCAATCAGGATTATGGTGGCCGACTGTGTTCAGTGATACTCATAATTTCATTTCCAACTGTGATCCGTGTCAGAAAAGGGTTAGTATCAGCAGAATGAACGATATGCCACAAAACCAAATTCTAGAAGTTGAGATATTTGACTGTTGGGGAATCGAATTCATGGAGCCATTCAATCCACCATCCCATGGGATTCGCTACATTCTCATCGCAGTGGACTACGTCTCGATGTGGGTAGAAGTTGTGGCAAGTCCGACTAATGATGCTAAGGTCGACATCAAGTTGTTCAAGGGCATCATTTTCCCCATATTTGGTGTACCTCATGTTGTAATCAGTGATGCAGGCTCCCACTTCATCAATAAAGTGTTTGAGAACCTGCTGAGAAATAATGGAGTTAAGCATAAGGTAGCTACGCCTTATCATCCACAAACTAGTGGTCAGTTGGAGGTTTCAAACAAGCAGATCAAGGCTATTTTAGCTCGAGTTGTTGGGGTGTCAAAACGTGATTGGACAATGAAATTGGACGACGCCCTGTGGGCATACATAACAACTTTCAAGATTCCTATTGGAAGAACCCTGTTTCAGCTTCTGTATAGAAAATCATGTCATATGCCTGTGGAAGTAGAGTACAAGGCACTATGGGCTACAAGGTTCATAAATTTTGATCTCCAAACTGCTCAAGAATAAAGGGTCCTGAACTTGCATGAGTTGGAGGAGGACATACTTGATGCTTACGAGAGCTCAAAGGTGTACAAGGAAAAAACTAAAGCCTTCCACAACAAGAAAATTGCTCACAAGAAAATCACGCCAAGCGACCAAGTATTACTGTTTAACTCGAGGCTAAAGTTGTTTCCTAGAAAATTGAAGTCAAAATGGTCAGGTTCATTCCGAGTTAAACAAGTTTTGCCATATGGAGCTATTACATTGATCAACGGGGAAGGAAACGATTTCACTGTGAATGGCAGAAGGTTAAGCCATATCAAGCTGATGAAACTATTCATGAGAGAACCTCAATTTCTCTCGATGAACCAACTGACATTTGAAAGGGTGAAAGTCAAGCTCAATGACTTTAAACAAAGTGCACTTGGGAGGCAATCTCATGCATATCCTTGAACATATTTTAATTATGTTTATACAATTTTAAAATTTTTAGCGCCTATATTAGTATTTGATTTTCTCGTTGCCTAGACATTAGCTTTATTGAGTGATATCAAGAACCTAGTTAGCTTAAGAGTCACATTGACCCATGAAACTCACTACTCAGGATCCTGTGTCTCACCCTGCGTTAATTTTAGCTAATACTCTCTTGTCAGGCGCTTCGCTCAGATTCTAGACTTTTACCACTTGCTTGTTTATTTTTATTTTAATGATATAAGTTGTTAGATAAATCACACTTTGATTGGCTTGGATTAGAACAATTAACTGCATCCTGATTGATAATTACATTCCCAGTTGGATTTCAACCTCCAGTACGTCAATTTGATCCTACTGCTCAATTTGACTTCAATCAGTTTATGCACACATTCCCGAGGAAATTAGAATATTCTCGAGCCTCTTAACAACATTAACCAACCACCACGCAAGTTAAGAGCACAAAGAAACCAAGTCCACAGTACACTTACAGAGCGAGTGAGAATGAATGCAGACACAGAGTCGAACACACACGTTCCTATTGTGGACCAGCCTCAACAGAGGAGGCCGCGAATAATCGGGGGCTGGAGATGCACCAAGCACTCACACCCAGAGACGTGGGATTGTTCCTCCAGCTATAACGAACAACAATTTCGAGATCAAGAGCAGTCTTATCTCTTATCCAAAATAGACAGTTTCATGGCCAATCTTCTAAAGATCCGCTTGATCACTTGGATGTATTCGAGCGGCTATGTGGACTGCAAAGGCTCACGTGCCTACATTCGTAACATAATTGAGCCTCAAGGGTAATTTTAAAGAGGACTGAAATATCTATATCACTACTAAGTCTATTATAAGATTACAAGCATTTTACGTACGTACCAGTCGATTAAAATGTTATTGGACACATGATTAACAACTTTAATCTGTAAATTATCTCCTTTTCTTGCGGTAACTTTAGGTCCTAGGAATTTTCAATTCTTCGTCACGATTGTTTTCGTCTTTCACAATCTTGTGATGTTTTTCAGTTGAATCTTCCGGACCAAAATTTGAAGAAATTATTAAAATATTTTATTAAATATAATAATAGAAGAAAACATAAACTCATATATATTACATCGAATCGGTAGTGCCTTGCTATCCATGCTGATGCTGTACCACTATTGTAAGTAATGGCAATCAGAAATGTGACAAGAAAATAATGAACTACCCACTTAGCCATGTATACTATTTGTTTGAATATTGAAGGAAATGTCTTCAGTATTATTTTTTGTGTGAAATATGTCTTTTTCTGGTGTTAAGCTATCAAGTGGTGTATTTGAAAATAGAGGGAGATTGTTGTGAATATATAATGAAGAGAGAGCCAATGGTAGGTTTAATAGTTGGTAATAAAATCTATGTACACTAATAAAAGGAAAGTTTTGAAAACTTTTAAACAATCCACATCAGATTTTTTAATCTCTTCTAATGATGCCATGTCAGCATAAATTTTCTAAAACAATTCTTAAAGAACTCACTTAATGACTCAAATTTTAAACATCACACACTCTATGTTTAAGTGTTAGTTTTATTAAAAAAATCGATGGAAACTAATATGGTTCATGTGAAAAAAGCAACCCTTAGCGTTTTCCCAGAAGATTATCAATGTCAAATATTCTCAATCCTTGCTTTATTAGGTACAACAATTTGAATACCTCTTTTTTCTTTTTGTTACCCTTAAATTTGTTGTCTTCCTTTCTTCCTTTCGAGATTATACTGCTAAGCGGTTTTTGAAAATTGTTTGATTGATTTTCACATCTATAGCTTCCATATTTGTTCGTTTAATTATTACTTTACTATGGGTTTTCGCAGTGATCCAAACGAAGCAACAAAAGATATTAACAACAAAAAAAGTAAAAAATCATAATTCATGGACTAAATTTTACAACTTACATGTTTTCAGTGACCAATTTATATTAGTCCAAAAAAAAAAATAGCTTATAAGTTCTTTAATCTGCCATCTATTGAGAAAGGTAACATCATTTACTTTCCATAAATCACGGAAATTTTTTTGTTAAAAGTTTCTTAAAAACACTTTTACATTGACATGTCATTCAATTTTTTGTGCTGATGCTTCATAATATTTTTCATATTAAAATTATTATATTATCTGTATACTGTTAAAGAACTAAGGTACAATATATATATTATTTGATATATGTCTTGGTCTCTTTTTGATGTGCTTTTCCTTTTTCAAATCCATTTTGTTTTAAAAAAATTTTGTTCCTTATAATTTTTCTAAGCTTTTTAATACGTACAAGAAGAATATTAAAGACATTGAATTCCTCCTCTTTGACTCCAAGGTACACTGAAAGCTATTTTTTCTAAATATACAACACTGATTTTTTCGTATCAATACGACTGCAAGGAAATGCAGTCCAAGGTTTTATTTCGGCAAATCGGGCAATTCGGTTTGAAGAAGAATTGATGGCGACCTCAATATACAAATTGAAAAACTTCATGGTAAATCCCAGCAAGAAGTACTACCGCGTCTCCGACTACAAACACTCCATCTGTTTCACTGACAAAACAACATTCCTCCCGACACCACTCAGAGATCACATAATTGAAGAAGACAAGTTTAGGCTAAAGACTTTCCAAAAGTTTTCTGCAATTACTGACACCAACATTGACCTCTTCGGTAACCCAATACTTACCCATTTACAATACTTAGCACATAAACATCACACCACACGAACTTACTTTACGTCTTTTAGATGTCATAGGTGAGCTCCACGTAATTTCAGGTGACAACCTACACTTGACATCCACTAAAGAAATGACACCTTAAGTACATGACACAAGATCAAGTGATAGAGTGTTTCTACACCTCCAACATCAAGAGTAAGCCCTCACAGGCTTTACGCTTAATATGTCTCTCTCTCAAGATAACGACCTAACATTTAATATCCAATAGTGACACAATCTGTGTTAGCTTATGGGGAAACATTGCCAAAAAGTTTAGGACCCGATGGAATAACGCACACATCAAGCCAAAAGTGATTATCATCACTACTGTGAACCCAAAATCTATAGGAGGTATATTCAATTCTCTGTTCACTAATCCCAAATACAACTACAACTTCTATTTGATCCCATTACACACATAATTTTCCTACAGGTACTGTAACCCTAAGCTCGACATCAGCTACCTGCCTCTTTTTTGACAATGACGTTGATGATGTCAAATGTTTTTTCAAATGGTATATTCTTTGATGTTATTGCATGATTACCATCATTTCCTAATGATAGCCAAATCGACACTAACATAACAACAAAAACAAATTTCAGCTTATCTCAAAGTGACAAAAAACCTCCGACTGTTTCAAGCGCATCATCCTCCATCACAAAACTGGAAACTGTGACTATCAAAGAATTATAACAGTATCTGCAAAGTGAAACTCCATAGGTAAGTCCCTTTTCAAAACTGATAACCCTACAAGTTCTTAACTCTGTAACACAGTCGTCGAGATTATTAATTAATTTCCAATGACAAACAAACAAGGCGGCAATGTCTCGCTACAATAGATGCCATCGACGAACAATATGGTTGGTACTACATCTCGTGCAGTAGCTGTAACACAAAGTTGAGAAAATCAGGCTCCTCATTCTACTGCAACACGTGTCTAAAATACAACAATGTCAGCCTCATCAGGTTTGCACACTACGCTTTCATTTGAAAAGGACATGTCCAACACAAACTAAACAACAAATAATTGTATCCAAATGGATGTGTAGGTACCACTTTGAATTAAGGGTCCGTGACCACAACAAAGACACAACAACATTTGTGATTTTTGATCGTGAAGGGACAAACTTTGCAGTACATAAAGCTTCTGAAATTAAAAACGCATTTATCGAGGTATATTCACCCTTTCACCTCAAAAACACACCTACACCTTCCATACAAGTAATAACCAAATTTTGTTACCTTTTTACCCAGGGATATGATAACAATGAAGCACTAAAACCTAAAACTCCTGAAAGTTTAAAACAAATTATTGGCCAAACTTGCAAATTCCATATCAAAGTGTCAATGTACAACTTCTAAGCTTCACGTCAAACTTTCACTGTCTCTCGTATTATTCCGAACGACGTTGGCTTGAATGACGAGGCGTCCGGAATAAACAACCACATATTTGCTGACTGTGCAATTCTTTCCAAGGCTCGGAACACACATCCAAACAAAATATCCGATGAAGACGTAAAGAACGAGAAGCGCCCCCGTCTAGACAACTAAACCAGCTTATTCACCTCACATTACAAGTTGTTTTTTTGATTTAATTTAAACCCATTCTCAATGTTACAAGTTTTGTCAATTTCATGTCCCTCCATACTATTCACAAGTTCCATCTTATTTCCCCTTTTTTGGTTTAACGTTGCACTAATACGAGATCACCTTTCTATAAAATTACTTCCACTCAATATTCATTACTATCCAGATGTTGTGTTTTGTTGAATACGCAGTACATTAATAAAGTCATCAAAAGTTTCATGACACAAACTTGCAAATGGCTTCATAAATCCAAGGTGTAGATAATGTGTTGATAAAGAGATTGCATGAAACAAAAAAATTTATTGTAAGGTAACATGAACTATAATTACTTTTTTTTTACATATTTGAAAAACCTAAATCGAATATAAACCGAGTCAAAAATTTTAAAGAGGTTTCTTTAAAATAAAATTTCTTTAGAATAAACAATTTTCATAATATATTATATAATCAATTAGCTTACATAGCATAATTTACATATTATATATTTGGAAAAAATACTAATATTAAACCGTTTATTATATATCTAGATTTTGTCATTCATAAATCAAAACCCTCTAATCACCTGAAACTGAACCTTCTTCTTCATTCAATTCTTCATATCTTTTTATTAAATAAATCCATTTTGATTTTCTTAAAACAAATCTTTGAAAATAAAGGTTTTGTTTTAAATTTTAAATATATTTATGGACCAAAGACTATATAATATGTAAGTTAATCTTCGTTATTTGAATTCGAAAGACGTTTGAATGTCCATATTACACTTCAGTTGATTTACAGTGATGAAGTTGTTTAATTTTCTATTGAAACTATACATATTCACCACTTTTTAATGTCCATAGTTACTTTTTATTCTTATTTTTTATACTATCCAAAATAATTGGATTGAATATCTTATATACATGTCATTTTCCGTTTAGTTAATCCAACTAATAATTCTGATATCTAAAATTTGTTCTCTTTCTCTTAATTTAGAAAAACTATAAAAGGATTTGAGGTTATTGTATCTTATCGATATAGTTATTTGAAAAGAATAACATCTTATGCAATTTGGATATTTCAATGACATAATTTTATAAATAAATACTACTTCATAAAAGATATATTTAACAAGTTACCCAACAAATAAACTATACATAAATGTTTCTAAACCAAAAACCGGGCGTAGTCCGGTCAATCATTATACTCCTAGTATATATGGATAAGTGATGAATAAAATGATTTAGTGTTGATTTTGTAGTTGGTCCAATTGTTGGACGAACCGAGTAAATTCGAAGTTAACTAATTTTGTGCTTTTATTAACCATGATAATTAAAGCTCTACATACAATCTTTCGTACCAACAAAATGATAAATTTATTCAAAATAATATATAGAAGTTTATTAATACAAAAATACAATATAAAAAGAATTTTCTTTTTAAAAGAATTGAAGATTTAAGAAATTTATGCGATTGTAATGGGATCTTCCAGTTTTCACTGGATTTTCTCCTTTACATGATGTGTTTGTTCTCACTGGAAACAGAGCAACTGGACCATTGTAGATTGGAAGACGTCCTGCAAATCCACATCGAAGTCGATTTCAAAGCGAAGAGGATAGAGAAGCATCTCATGGCAGGACTTCTCGAAGGTCCTTCTTCTTGGGCCACTGGTCAGGCCCATTTCCTCACCGAGTTCTTCGGGGCTGGACACATCACCAATGCTTCCATCCAGCTCGACTTGGGCCTCTATTGGCCCTTTTCTTTTTTGATAGTATATGTACTAGTCCAATAACTAATATCCATCATATTAATAAAATATTCTTTGCAGAAAAAAACAAGATGTTAATAATAAATAAATTTTACATATCAAGAATTTGATACAAATTGTATTACCATAACAATATTCATATTTGAACTAGCATTATATATTTTGCTGAAATTTTAAATTTTACATAATCGTTATGAGCAAAATAAAAATGCAACATTTTCAAAAAAGAAGATTACAAACAATTTATAAATTTATAATCTAACGTTTTGGCTTTTTATGATATTAAGACATTTAATGAATATGTATATTGATTTATTTTACGTGTTATATAGACAAAGATATATAACTAGAAGTAGGTGGTTATATTGGCTTATTCAGTTTAGCATTATCCCGTTGTTTTTTTTGTCAACAGCAAAATATATTAAGAAACAATTAAAGCAAAGTTTTTACTAGGGTTGGGCAAAAAAACCGGAACCGAAAAACCAAACCGAACCAAACTGAAAATTCGGTTCCGGTTCGGTTCGGTTCCCAAAAATTAACCGAACGGTTCATAATTTAGGTAACCACGGTTCTTGGTTAGGAATCCAACCGAACCAAGAACCGAAGTTAGAACCGAAACTAATCCATTAATTGATTTTTATTACTCCTAAGATTAGTTGAGCATAAAAACTAGTATCAAACAACCGAATGGAACCGAACCAAACAATTTTTTTGGTTCCGGTTCGGTTTTGTGTACAATTTTTTGTAACAAATGGTTATTTTAAATGTTTTTGTCTAAATAACCATTTGGAACCGGAACCGATTGAGAACTGAATTTATTTCGGTTCCTCTTCGGTTCCAATTTCAAGTATTCATTTGGAACCGAAACCGAACCGAAGTTTAGGAAGTATCCATTGGTTCCATTATTTTAAGAACCGAAGAACCGAGAACCAAACGAACCGAACCGAACCAAACCGAACTGAGGAACCATATGTCCACCCCTAGTTCATACAGCCGAATCATTAAGTTGATACTCTTGCCAGACGGACAAGCGAATCAGTTTTGTGATTGAGGAAACGAATAAATACTCACAATGAGCAATAAGTAAAAAAGTTGAAATAGCCGCGAATACTCCTCCTCCTAGTAAGTTCAAATGATCCATTTTATTCATTTGAATTATTGATTAAATTTTACTAATTCAATTGTTGGTAAAAGATAGAGATACCAAATAAATAAATAAATAACAGAGATATCAAATAAATAAAGGGAAGTAATAAAATAGGAAAATGAAAATAGTAAAACATGGATGATGGGAACTGTACGCTGGTTCTTTGACAACATATGTTCCAACAGAAAGGAGTCTTGCGTGAATCTAAGCTTACGGATCTTCACAGTCACTTAGAAGACTCTCTCTCTCTCTTTGACACTTCACCCAATTCATCCAATTCCTTTCAAGCAACATTAGACAACGATCGTTATATTCATCTTAATTTGGCAAATCTACTGTTCATCTGTCTCATCTTCACTTATTTTTAGAATTAAGTGCATCCCATGTTTATATTTGGTGAAATCACTCATTTCATTTCCTTTTATCTTAATTAACTATATCAAATTATTCAACTAATTTAGGAATATAGGTTTCAAATGTAAGTAAAGATTGGTGTCTTGCTCATATCAGGAAACACAAGTATTATGATTTGACTAAATATCTAATTAATAGGTGCCAAAATTGTTCTTTTAAATAATTTACTTCAAGTAAATCTCTTTATATCTATGGATTACTTTACATGAATTACTTAATTACTTGTAGCTAGTGACACAATGATTTGCGCAATAGCTTTTTTTTACTAAGCTTGTAGTTATTTATTTAACAATGCGAGTATAGTAAATAAATAGAAAATTATTATAAAATTAAAAATCAAAATCAAAATCGTATTTCCGACAAAAAATAACATTGTTAATTTGTATGCATTTTCGGTTTTTCCCAACGTAACTAATTATAACATGAGATAAAATTATTAGAGACTAAAGTAGTGAAACCGGTAAATGACTAGGAATAAAATAATGGAGTTATGCTTTTTTAAAAGTCTCAAATAAGAACATGTTATGATTTCTTCTCATTGAAGATGATCTTAGTTGTTGTAACCTTTGTAGGTTTACCAACTCCAACTCTTCTCCTTTGTTGTTTCTTTACTTATATCAAATAAATATGTTTTTGTAAATCTTCTTTTGAGATTCCGCAAGGGAAATGTGTTCAATTTTAAATTTTGCTAGTTGGTTTTATGGAAAATTGATTGTCCAACAATTCTCTTATTACTGTTTCCTAGGTTACTTTTTGATGCAGAAACTGGAGTCATAAAAATAAGAAGTGGGACAGGTCTTCGTAATATTTTGTGACTAATGGAACTAACTATGTGGCGCAATGACCTTAATTCATTTCGTTCAACTTTTCATTCATTACAAAATTTCTTTTTTGTCAACAAATAACTATTATATTGATAATGTCCCGATCCATAACATAAATTCTCTAACTAAAGCTAAGTAAAATTTAAACTCACCACCTAGTGCCTAACTAAATCAGAGGTAACTCAACTAGGTTACTTGTTTCTTGGCTTATTCATTACAGTTAGATCATGTTTTTTTTTGTCAACAGTTAGATCAACAAAACATGATCTAACCTAAAACTCACCCTTAATATCTCTTTTAAATCTACTAGTGTAGTGGAGAGAAATTGAACCTTGGTATCTTAGTCTTTAGCTGAATCATCTTAACCACGAGACTGAAAGTAATTCAGCAGATCATGCTTGTTCGAGTAGGATCTAGCACTTAAGGTTTTGATTCGACTCTTTGATTTTAAAGGAAGACGGGTAAGGACTATGATCAAATTAGAAGCAAAAAGGAGAATCAAGAGAATGTTGAGTAAGTTTATTGCCTCTATATCAGTAATCAGAACGTGGTCCCTTTGTGGAGACCTTAGTCCCTATTTATAAAGTATATTGTCGGTTACAAGACTTTCAAAATAGGAAATATTACATTATGGTTAAGATATGGTGTTATCTAGAAGTATCTACAGGATTCTTAGAAATATTCCAAATCTTAACAAGAATATTTCCATTTCTCTTTTGATAACGTGTTGTCCGAGTTACTCTGTCTTTTGGACATGTTGAGTTAGTGGGAAGATACTTTCCCGAGTTGACGAGGAGATACTCTTCCGAAATGACGAGAAGATACTCTTCCGAGTTGATGTCAAATGGATGATATGACGCCTTGATGACTTGGTGAATCTTTATCTTAACCACTATTGTGGACTGAAATAGTATCTCACATCCACTTCCAACAATTATCTCCCCCTAGACTCGGAAAATTATAATGAAATTATAAGTAAAACTAAAGTCGAATCAAAGTCTAAATGTGGGACCGAGATTTCTTCCTCTGACTCTTCTAGTTCTTCTGGAGACATTAGCAACGGGGAGGTTGAACGATTAGTGGGTGGTTCTAGCGTAGAGTTGGATGTTAGCAACTCGGAAGACGATATTGTGGTTCTCAAAAGGGGCTGACAAGCTGAAACTTTGTCTCATGTCCTATTTGTCAATCTGATTCCCGACTTCGACCTCAAATCTTTGGAAATGTGGCAAAATTCTCTTGACATCGGTGCATCCGAGACCACTCTTAAAAAACTGAAAAAAGCTCTCAGTGCTTGCCCGGCTCTCAGAAAGTGACATCCAGATTTCTAGTATAGATGAAAGACCGTGGAATCCGCCAGATGGTTTTGTGGCCGTCTACAATTGGTGGTTTATATAAGCCAAAATGTGGCTTCCAATTTCCGATCTTCTACTGAAATATTGCGTAAATCAGAAGATTGCTATGACCCAACTCGTATGTTCTGGGATTATGAACATCCTTGGCGCCTTGATCCTTGGGACTGAATCTGGAGTGGAGGTTACAACTCAGTTGTTTGAGGACATGACAATGTTCTACTCTATTAAATCCTACAAGGGAACATTCTTTGCTAAGGCCAAGAAAAGCCTACGTTTTTGGACAATGTTACTTCCAAAGTCAAGAATTGGAAGTGTCATTACTTTTTTGCCCTTCCGATGAGCTACTCATCGCTTCCAGCTACCTGGAATTTCATCTTTCTTGGGAAAAGAAACCTAGTAGACTTTTAGGCATCTCAACATTTTTAAAAATGTAGTTTCCGACTTGAAAACTTAGTTGTTGTTGTTATTTATTGTTATTTTTGCAGCGAAGCACCCTTTGTCTCGCTCTCCAGTCCCAAACTATCAAGCTTTAATAGATAAGCTTCTACGGTCCAATACATCAGCTGGAAAAGATAACGAGTTGGCTTTCTCAACTGAACCTCTCTTCGATTCTCCAAAGGCACTCTACATTAGTAAAGGTGACAACCATTTGCTTTGGATTCTAACGGTTTCCTTTTCATAGGCACTCTTCGGAAAACCATGAGACTCGACAATTTTGAAATGCCCACTTCGTCGATGTCTTGGATGTTGATCTTGATGAAGGGATTTCTCGGCCTTCTGAGATTGAAGCGCCTTTGGTTGGTTTTTTTTAACTTGTTGAGCACACAAGCAGTTGTAGGCGTTCTACTCTTAATGCCGAATCGGTTGATCTTGACATGGACTCAAGTGCTCTTATAGACGTTAATCTTAACTCGGCAGAAGCTGGAAAAAGTTTCGGGACCTCTCATTTGACAAGAAAAAAAGAAAAATAACTAAAACAAAAGAAGATTGTCGAGAAGGCAGATGCTCCAGCCATGGACCTGGTTCCGAAAGAAAAAGTCCAGGGCTCCTTAGCTTCGACATGGTCTTACGAAAATTAGGTAAATCGGTCAAGATTATATTTGCTAAGTGTTTGGGCGACGAAGGCTTAGTTGTTGCTTAATGTTGCCAGGTAGCTCGCAAGCTCTCTCCATTGCCGAGAAGGGGGCACTTAAGCGTAAGGGACTGGAGAATTCGTCATTCAAAAACCTCTAGTGAAGAGGAGGACACATGTTAGCGACTTCAGCTTTCATAATAATTTCACCTTGACTTCTCATATTATCAACTACGAGATGGCCTGCGCAGACATGATGCACCATGTTAGGATCACGCTCGAGGAGTTACCTTCTCTCGACAAGATGGTGAACCAAGTAGAGTACCTAGAGATTGTTACGCTTATGTTCAGGGTTTCATCTTCTCTTATTTTTTTATTTTCCTGACATGAAAATCTTTTGTGCTAAATTTCTTTCCTTTTCCTTTCAGCTTATTGCCCACTTGAACTCCATTGTTCTGGACTGTGTGAGGTCTGGAGCTTCTTCTATCGAGGATGCTCGTAAGTAGGCCAACTTGGTTGATTGCGCTAGCAAGTCTCATATTGAGGCTATGAAAGCTAAGCCTTCTTGTGCCGAGGATGTTCATAAGGTGGAGACGGAGCTTGTTGAGGTGAAGGTTGACGTAGCTGCAGAGAAGAGAAAAATCTGCTAAGAAGGCCGAGGAAATTACCTCTCTCAAGGACAACCTCATGGGCGCCAAGGAGGATCAGCGTGTTGCTTTCAAGGCGGCTGAGAAGGCAATACCATCATCTCGGTGCTTCAGACTAGCCTTGACAAGATCAAAGGTAAATTAAATTCTCATTTACATGAAGCGATTGTCTTTGAAAAATTTAAAGCTTCACAACAATTATCAGGTAAACTCTCTGAACGCCTTGTGAGAATTGCTACTCGATTCCACGTTCTCGACATGAACCTCACTAGCCGTCTCAAATATGCCCAGCTTGTAGGCATCAATATGATCATTTAATCACTCCAAAGACGCAAACTTATGGTGCCGGAGGTGTTCGTGAACTTGGCGGTGAGGGAACTACAAGAGTCCAAAGAAGTTGTGGTGAATGAAGTGCTTATGGAACTTCTTTCAGATGACTTGGTTGTCCTGACTTTCAAAGTTGACGAATGTTCGACCTTGGGCAAAGCTGCTCTGGCTTTGAGGGAAGCCTTGTACTGAGTTGATCCCAACGAGGTTGCTGCTGTCGGACTCTAGGATCGTCTGCAGGTTAAAATACGATCCATTTCTGAAAGGAGATACACTCATGTCTTAACCCTATAATCTATTGCAAGTGCACAACAAAACGAAATAGTATTTTAGGGATTGAATCCACAAGAACCAAATAGTCACACTATTAATCTTTAAATATAATTCAACCTAAGACAAATCAAAGTAATGGTGGTTATTGTAATCAAACAAATCAGGAAATGAAACAATTTAAATTCAATAATAAAAAGCATCAAGTTCAGGGAATTTATCAGAAAATTAGGAATCTAAAATAGAAAACTGTCCAGGACAGGTTTAAGACCAATTATCGAAGATAGAACACTATTCTATATCATATCCACTGTCATGGCCTCGACTAATATGCCTAGCAACCTAATATTCTAAATTTTCGTTTGTCTTTAGAGGTCCAAACACGCATTAGCAAGCATGACTAATATAGGTTCACAAATTGCCTTAACATCAGCTTTCCTTGGTTAAGGATAATTTGTTCATCTATACTATTTCAGGCACATCTAATAAGCACTTTGGTGAGTTAAACAACCTATGATCATAAGCTAGGTGATCAGCTTAACTTACGTATTAGAACCAACAATAGATGAAGAAGACAGTAAGATAAAGCTCTATTTATTCTCAATACATTGATTCCCTAAATCCCTAGAAAACCTTAAACATGAATAATGAACTATTCAGAGATAATTGAAAGAAATAAAACAATAGATATCAAAGAAAACATGATAATATTGTAATAGAATCAAGAGTGTTCAGAACCTTGAAAAGACACTAAAATGCTACAAAAAAAACTTGAAAAACTATATAAAACATGGTTAAAAACACGTCTAGACTTAACATTTGATCAATTGATAGATTAGAGGACAAAATCATGGAGATCTGCATTAGTTCATCACCTTTTTGTTATAGAGGATTGATGTAAAATACCATCCTCGCAATTCCAATTTCTCTTCACGATGGATAATATAGGTTGGCACCTTAATAAGTTTAGGAACATCATGGTGTTACATAAAAAATGTGAATTAAAATGTCCTCATAAAATCAAGCAGTTAATATGGCAAGCATTATTGGGCTGCATTGCTATCAAGAAAAGTTTTACATGCAGAGAGATAAATTGTGAGGAGAGATGTAGTCAATGTGGCCATGAAATTGGGGATATTAACCATATTATATTCGAATGTCAACCAACACTACAACAAATGAGCTTTGTCCAAAATTTTTTTGACAATTAAGATATTTCTGAGACCTGAGATTCTCTCAAACATTGACTATATTTTTGGAGAACCTTGGTTGAGACAAAACTCTAAAAGTTATACACAGATAATATGGTATGTTTGGAAGGAAATGAATAAGAATATTTTCTCAAATCAAGCCAAGAATCCTATAAAGATTCTAAGTTTAGCAAAACAAGAAGTAGAAGTCGGGTATTAAAAACAATAAGATGATTTCAATTCAGGCGCCTTAGCTCAAGAAACAAAGTCTTGTTGGAAAGCAATAATATTCCGTCTATAAAATCAATGACTTTTTCATGTTATGTTGTTATGTATATGGATCATGGAAAGATTCAAAATATTATTCAGAGCTAGAATGATTTTGCTTCTGTGATGTCACTTTAGGATTATGTATGGAGGTTCTGGAGTTCGACGTACCCAATCAGTATTATAATTAGAGTTTGAAGCGTTACTATAGGTTATGGTTCGCATGACTGACCTCCAAAATTTAGAGGTGGTTCACCGTAGACTTCCTAAAATTGCTAAATATGGTAAAGCACCCAGAAAATTGATTAGCATTTTCTCAATACTTAGGAAGATTTTTAAAGGCTTCAAAGCTTGTTTTGAATTTTCTCTCGTGGTTGTATCTCATATTGTCTAAATTATAGAGCGAATTAGCTAACCTAAAGTGCTAGAGGATTAACCCATGATTATTTCTTTGTAGAGTTTATC
>JAKUCM010007180.1:0-85098 GCA_023374145.1 Lepidium sativum | reverse complement strand
GAGAGAGATTGAAAAATATAAAAATTGGAGATAAATTTGTGAAAATATATGTTGTTTTGTTTTGTTAATCCGTGCGGGTGTATATAAATATGTAACAAAGAACAGAGGATTAAAACCCATAAATTGGCGTTTTATACAGCCATTTAAAAGAATGATAACGCCGACTCTGTGAAACCATTTTTATGCACACACCTTCCTCAAACAATAAAAACAAATATCTTAGCAAAAAAGAAAGAGAGAAAGAAGAATCTGAGAGTCATATGAGCTTCTTCTCCTACAATCTCAGAAAATACCAAATCCTGCGATCACGGTGCTAGATTTTATCCTACGGAGAATAATACTTTGCAAATGGAGAGCACCGATTCTTCCGGTGGTCCTCCGCCTCCACCGCCGCAACCAAACCTTCCTCCAGGATTCCGGTTTCATCCAACTGACGAAGAGCTTGTAGTTCACTACCTCAAACGCAAAGCCGCTTCTGCTCCTTTACCTGTCGCTATCATCGCCGAGGTCGATCTCTATAAATTCGATCCTTGGGAACTTCCCGGTACGTACGATCATCATCAAGTTTTCAATTCTCTCTTTTAGCTATAGTTTGATTTAGTGAGTTCTTTTTTGTTTTATCGTCTGTCTCTCTGTGACTTGTGATCTAACTGTTTTTTTTTTAAATTTTGGTTACTGGATATGTTTGTTGCAGCTAAAGCGTCGTTTGGAGAGCAGGAATGGTATTTCTTCAGTCCAAGAGATCGGAAATATCCAAACGGAGCTAGGCCAAACAGAGCGGCGACATCAGGATACTGGAAAGCGACCGGTACGGATAAACCGGTGCTTGCCTCCGACGGTAACCAAAAGGTCGGTGTAAAGAAGGCACTCGTCTTTTACAGTGGTAAACCTCCAAAAGGCGTTAAAAGTGATTGGATCATGCATGAGTATCGACTCATAGAAAACAAACCAAACAATCGACCACCAGGCTGTGATTTCGGCAACAAGAAGAACTCTCTTCGAGTATAATTCACAACTCTTATAAATTATGATTCGCCTATTTTCATTCTTTGTTTGATTTCGGAAAATTTTCTCGTGATATAGCTTGATGATTGGGTGTTATGTCGAATCTACAAGAAGAACAACGCGGGTAGACATGTTGATAACGATAAGGATCATGATATGATTGATTACATCTTCAGGAAAATTCCTCCGTCGTTATCAATGGCAGCTGCTTCTGGACTCCACCACAACGTCTCCAGATCGATGAATTTCTTTCCAGGGAAATTCTCCGGTGGATACGGGATTTTCTCCGACGGTGGCGATCCGAGTTTATACAACTCCGGAATGATCAACAACAACATCGGAATCAACAACTGTACCGATCCCGTGAATCACAATAACGACGCCGACATCTCTGGTTTGAATCCGATGGCCAATCTAAAACGTGCTCTTCCGGTGCCGTATTGGCCTGTAGCGGAGGAGGAGCAGGACGCATCTCCGAGCAAAAGGTTTCACGGAGGAGGAGATTGTTCGAACATGTCTTCTTCGATGATGGAGGAGAATCAGCCAATGATGCAACAGCAAGGTGGTGTGATCGGAGATGGATTATTCCGAACGACGTCGTACCAAATACCTGGTTTAAACTGGTACCCTTCTTAATCAATCTCGCCGGTATGAAGCTAGGATTTTTCCGATTGGTGTGGGGTTTCATAAATTGGAATTAAATAATTTGAGATTTGTGTATATGTTTTGGGTTAATTAATTGGTTACTGAAGATTTGGTCATAGGGGTTAGAGGAAAGAAAATTAGAGAGGCGCAAAAGTGAGGCAACATATAGCAAAATCATAGGATTAAAAAACAAAACAAAAATTACCGTTTTTCAATTTTATAATTAGATGTATAAATTATATATATACTTAGTTGTTTATATATATGCATTATATAAACAGTTTGCATAGATGCATATAGTACTCTCAGTTATATTTTTGAGTTGTATTTTTATTGTAAAGCAGATGATTAAATACAATCAGAATTAGTTGTATAAACTTGTATTTTATTCACTTATATTTGTTTGCCTTAAGATCAATTTTATAAGTTTAAGTGATGCTAATAAGACTATAAAAGTACGGTAAAGCCTAATGGACAAAAAAGGACACTAAGCGATTGTCTGCAGATCATTAATCACTTCTTTTTTCTCAGACTTAAGAGAGAATCATAGTATAAACATAAACGGATTTTAATATACAAAACAAACAAAAGCCTTCCTTAGATGGCTATACACACATTATTAAAATTAAAATAAGGTTTATAATTGGATTTTCAAAGTAGATATTTTCGAATTATCAACTAAGCGAGTAAACAGTATACATATGTATATATATGTTATGGGGAAATATTTTTTGTTTTTTCAAATTATTAAATATCTACATGTGCACATTTTTTCTTTTGAAATTTGACTTCAAATAATCTCATAACTCTGCAATATATATATATATATATATATATATATATATATATATATTTGTTTCTACAGATTATTTGACTTCGTTATATACTACCTCTATTTTAAAATATAAGGTATTTTTAAAACTCATTTACAAATTCCTATACAAAATTAGTCGTATTTATAAAATGACTACTAAATCATGCAGTCTTTTATAATTTTGGTGGTGTTGTATCAAACTAAATTATTAAATAATTCAATGTAAAACTATAATTGTTTGTTATGTGCGATTTTAATCAAAACATAGTATATTCAGAAATAGTGGTAGTACTAGGCCATGACTTGGTTTATAGTTTTATACTCGATTTCTTTCGAATAGACACAATGGCAACTGTATATGTAAACTTTATAATAAACATATATACAGACATTACATCAAAAAAAGATAATGAAGAGTAATCTTCTTTAGGAACATCGTGGACTTGAAGAACTAACTAAAAGTAATGATAAGTATCAACTAGGTTGTCT
This sequence comes from Lepidium sativum, assembly GCA_023374145.1. Classification (NCBI taxonomy): domain Eukaryota; kingdom Viridiplantae; phylum Streptophyta; class Magnoliopsida; order Brassicales; family Brassicaceae; genus Lepidium; species Lepidium sativum. Next base: position 82,145 of record JAKUCM010007180.1, on the reverse strand, counting down.
ATAGATAAGAAATTTCAATAATTGCTTATAAAGTTATAAATATAATATTGTAGTATATTCTGTTGTTATTCATACGAGGGCCATCTCATGTTGATTCTGATTCATCTTCTTATTTCCTATTCACATTTTTCATTTATTTTGTATGACTAAATCCATACCAAACCAGTCCTTAACTTTACTAGTTAGATTTTGGTAAGACATCGCCTAAAAAAAATTCATTAATCATACAAAGCAGACAATAAGGATTCAGATTTCAGGTACATTTTATTATTGTTTTGTTTAAATACTAACAGTTGTAACCTGAAAGAACTAATTCTATTGACAGCACTTTAAGTGAAGGGTTTTATGGATACCAATACGAATTTTAGTTTGTGTAGAGAAAGGTGGCCAGAGCCTTAGAAAAGGCTGACCAGAGCCATAATTTTGTAGTATAGTCAAAAGTTGACCCCAGACCTAGGAAGATTAGGGCCAAAAGTCCGAACTTCTCATTAAAATTCGGGTTATATTTTAGGGATTTTATTTCTAAAGAGTACGAGAGTGATACATATAAATAAAAATTTATCTTTTTAAGAAAACGGTCAAGGTTATATGAGACACGTATGTAGTGTTTATTGAGTGATGGGATCATGGACCAAGTGCATGTGTCACGTAGCAATCTCATCTCATGACATATGTTTTATCATTGTGGCTGTGGCTATGAACATCGATCGTTTGGTAATGGATTCATATGCATGTTAAAGCAATGACATCTTTCGTGCAACTTGAACTGTTTGTTATAATTATGAATTTTGTGTGCCCTCGTGTTCGTGTACTCCTTGAAGGTTTTCATGCCAACCGAGAGAAGATATTTTTTGAATGATGTTTAAACGTGAAGACTTAACACTTGGACGATACTTTGTATGAGTCTTTTGTCCCGTCTTTTGCACCCAGATGTCACCACCTGCTCAATAATCAAACATCTAATCAATTCATAAATGAAAAAAATTCCTTAAATATGCCTTAATTACTTGAATACTTTTTTTGGAGCAGTCTCAAAGAAAAAAAACATATAAATTAGTATAGTCATTTTATTTACAAATTTGTCATTACAGTAATAATATTTAAAAAAACGGGTAACACCATCGTTAAGACCACGTTAATGACGGCCAAGGTTACGGAAATAGACGGTCGCGACGAGACTATGGTTGAGGCTGCGCTAAAAGCGCGTCGACCTGACCCACTGGATAAGTCGGTGTAATGGGCGGATAGAATAAGGGAGACGAGTGTTGAAGGTGCTCCGGTGACAAAGAATGTGATTGATGATAGCTTTAACGATTCTCATATGAGAGTTGATGATCCTGATGGTATCAAGGGGGAACCTGATATGACGGTAAACAAGAAAATCATTGTGGCGATGAATGGCTTGTGGACCTGCCAGTTTTTATGAAAACCTAAAAGCTCGCTGTATGTTATAGACCTGCCAATTTATCTTAGTGAGGATTAGGGATATTAAGGAATACAAAGAAGCCTTATCAGGAGGTCCATATCTAATGTTTTGGAAGCTACCTTCTAGTCCAAGGTTGGACTCCGGATTTTGACCTTTTGGTGGATGATATTGTTACAACGCCAGTGTGGATACGTATTTTACAGATTCCCTTTCATCTGTATCATCGTAAGATCTTGATCAATATTACGAGTACCTCGGAGAAATCCCGTTAATGTGGGATAATACAACTTTACAATTTGAAAGGGCTAGATTTGCTAGGATTTGCCTTGAGGTAAACTTGAAGAAACCGCTTAAAGGCAGAGTCTCTATTAATGGTGATAGATTTTTCGTTGAGTATGAGAGGTCATCAATTTCAGCAATGCTCTAAAGGACTTCGGGAAAGTGCTTCTGGAGTAATAGCTCAACCACAAAGTTCGTTGGTTAAGAATGCTACACCTTCGAATGGTGAACACTTAAATTCAAGAGAGACTGATGTTTGAGGGGTTTACACATGTATGGCGATCAGGTCGCCGTGTTAGTAACTCACAGTCTACGGTGGTGAAATAGACTGCAAGCGCTATTGAGGCTAATCGGAGAGCTCTTCTCGATATTTCGGGGTGTGAGAATCGTCATGACGTCATACTGTCAAATAGTTTTAGTATACTTAAGGATGGTTTTGATGGTGAGTGTTAAACGAAATTCTTGCTGAATCGTTTTCTTCTTTTATTGATCGTATCAAAAACAAAGACGTTACAATCTGTTTTTATACTACTTAAGAACAAGAAGATGAAGAAGAGAACCGGACCTTAACCAATCTAATCTACTGAACCAAAGAAAAATTGATTTTGAGACGAAACCAAGACTAAAACCGAATATGGTTATTTAATACCCCTCCTCAAGATGACATTCATATAATGAGTAATGACATCTTGCTAATCAAGTTATGAAACTTCCCGGAAGTTAGTGCCTTGGTGAATGCATCGGCGATTTGATTGTTTTTCCGGACGTGAAGTGTTTTGATGGAGCCTTTGATGATTTCCTCACGTACTCTATGACAGTCAAGGTCCACGTGCTTCGTTCTTTCGTGAAAAACTGCATTATTGGCGATGTGTATTGCTGCAGAAGAATCACAATAGAAAGGGACTGGTTGCGTCTGAGGTGTTTGAAGATCAGTGAGGAGATTGAGTAGCCAAGTGACTTCGTTTACTGCAAATCTCATCGCACGATATTCAGCTTTTGCTGAAGATAGAGATACAGTCTCTTGTTTCTTTGACTTCCACGAAATGAGAGCAGAGCCAAGAAACATGGAATAGCCTGATGTTGATCTTCTCGTCTCTACGTAAGCTGCCCAGTCTGCGTCTGTAAAGGCTTTAAGTGTAAGGTCTGAGTCTGCTGAATAGAAAAGTCCAAGTCCAAGTCCAATTGAGTTCTTCAAGTAACGCAGAACATTGTAGGCTGCTTGGAGGTGAGACTTCTTCGGAGCTGAAGCAAATTGGCACAGCTTGTTTACCGCAAATGTGATGTGTGGTCGGGTAATTTTTAGATACATGAGCCGTCCAACTAGTCGACGATATTTTAGAGGATCTGCTAGTGGCGGTTCATCATTGTCAAGGGAAAGCTTTAGACTATGATCCATTGGGATGTTGCAAGGTTTACTTGCCAAGTATCTGGAATCTGCTAGAAGGTCCATAGTGTACTTTCTCTAACAAATAGATATGCCTTTGGATGATCGTGCAATTTCCAAACCTAATAAATATCTCAGAGGACCAAGGTCACGTAACTTAAAGCATTTGTTCAATATTTCTTTAAGAGAAGAAACAGCTGTATCATTATTAGCAGCTATTATAATGTCATCTACGTATACTAATACTGCAATATATTCTTGTCCTATATTTCTCACAAAGAATGTATGATCACACTGAGATTTGCGGAATTTAAGATGCATTAGAACCTCACTAAACTTGATAAACCATTGTCTAGATGCTTGTTTTAAACCATGCGATTTCTCTAGTTTACAAACAGCATTAGAGGGTAAAGAAGAACCTGATTTCGACTTATAGCCTGGTGGAAGGGACATGTAGATCTCTTCTTCCAATTCTCCATTCAGGAATGCATTAGAAATGTCGAGCTGGTGAAGACTCTATTGTTTGACTGCAGAGACAGACAACAACGTCTTCACAGTTGTCATCTTCACCACAGGAGAGAATGTGTCAATAAAGTCGATCCCAGGCTGTTGTGTGTAGCCTTTTGCTACCAAACGAGCTTTGTATCGTTCTAGGGATCCATCTGCATTAAGTTTAGTTTTATATATCCACTTACAGCCGATTGCACGTTTGTTAGGTGGTAAGGAAACTATTCTCCAAGTGTTTGCACTTTCTAGAGAAGTCAGTTCCTCGTTCATAGCCTTTACCCACTCATCTTGTTTCTTGGCTTGGCTGAAGGTAGCTGGTTCTCCAAACTGCATAACAAAGAGAAGAAAATATCTATATTCATTACTTAGACTATCTAGAGACACAAAAGCATGTAAAGGATATGTGATGTTGCTCTGTGTGTTGTTGCAGATATAGTCTTTAAGATGAAGTGGTTGTTTGGGGACTCTTTTGGAGATTGAGACATTGGTGTTGCTCTGTTCTATATCTCCATTCTTTTCTCATGTGTCTTCAGCTTCTATTGTATGTTGTGCGGTTTTAGTGCTTTCTTTTGGCATAGTTAAGGATTATGTTCTCAATAGGGAAGAAAAATCTGAGCGTTCTGTTCCTTCAGTTCTGAATGGGAATATGTCTTCATGGAAAACTACATTCCGTGATATGTGAGCTGTGTTGGTCTCTAGGTCCATCACTTTATAATCTTTATATCCTAATGGATATCCAAGGAAAATGCATGCCTTTGACCGAGGTTGAAACTTTGTCCTCTGTTTTGGGGAAGTGTAACTGTAACACAATGAACCAAACACTCTAAACATGTCATATCTCGGTTTCTGATTAGTTTATATTTCAAAAGGAGAAACATTATTCAAAAGTGGAGAAGGAATCTTGTTGATGAGGAAGACTGCGGTGAGAATGCAATCACCCCAAAACTCCAAGGGAATGTTACATTGGAACATGAGTGAACGTGCCACATTTAGAATGTGCTGGTGCTTCCTCTCTACCACCGAATTCTGTTGCGGTGTTTCTGGACAAGAGTGATATGAGAGTATTCCTTTTGTCCTGAACAGGTCAGTAAAACCTTAGCTCTTGAGCGTTATCGAATCTCACACCTTTTATCTGCGCCTTGTATTGTGTTTCAATCACTGTTAAGAAATCAGGGAACACCTTTAAGACTTCATTTTTGGACCTCAAAAGGTACACCCATGTCATGCGGCTATGATCGTCGACAATGGTTAAGAAATACTTGTAACCATCATTAGTCTCTATTGAAAAAGGCCCCCAAGTGTCAATATGTAACATATCAAAGACATTTGCACACACATTGTTATTAGAAATGTAAGGTAAACACTTCTGTTTTGCTAAAGGACAAATGGAACAATGAAAATGAGTTTTATTTCTATCTTTAATGTCGAGTACATCAGAAAAAGAATCAAGCTTAGACAGAGGAATATGGCCTAGTCTATTGTGCCAAGTAGTAAGATCAACAACAGCATTAAGAGAAAAAGGCATGGAATTGTTGAAAACAGAATTATCATTTGAATTGTTGTCTAGAACATAAAGATTGAAAAAAATTTCAATTTGTCCAATCATCATCCCCTTGATAGGATCCTGAATGATACAAGTAGAGTTATCAAATACAAAACGACAATTCAAATCAGTGGTTACTTAACTAATGCTCATGAGATTCAAACAAAAATCAGGTATAAACAGAACGTTCTTAAGGGTCAAGTTTTTGTTTAGACTAACATCACCCATACCAGATATTTTGATATTAGCACCAGTTGGTAGAGTGACATATTTATCTATGGCAACCTTCAGATTACTAAAGAACCTTCTATCATGAGCTACATGGTGACTTGCTCCACTATCAACTATCCAAGAATTATTAGAAAGACTAAGATTCTTTGATCGAAGCATTCCAATAAATTGCAGAGAAGATGAGTTAAGTGTCATACCATCATCTGCTATGATTATACCTCCAGAAGTAGATGGGATTGAAACTTTAGTCTCTGGTGCTGAAACATGAGAGTGAAGGTGTGCTATAACTCCCTCGATCTGTTCTTTTGAAAGGTTCTGTAGCAATCCTGACAAAAGAGTGTCACGTTTGGGTTGTCCTGCTGCTGAGACTTGTGCAATCACAGACTTTTGAGCATTCTGTTTGGCCTTGTGTTTGTATCCAGGGGGATAGCCGTGTATTTTGTAGCATTTGTCAACTGTATAACCAGTATAGCCACAATGGGAGCATAGGGGTCTTTGTGATTTCTGATTTACATATGAAGCATTCACTATGGTCACCGAGCTAGGAGTAACCTCTGTCACATTGTAAACTGAAGCATTCTGGACTGGGAGGATGTTTCTTTGACTATAGTCTTGATCAAGTAGGTTGTATACATCTGCTAAATCCGGAATTGTCTTCTTCATTATGATTTGGCTTATGATGTTGGCATATGAATCATTGAGTCCAGCAAGGAACTTTATCACTTTAGATCTGTCCTGTTTGATCTTAGCAGTGTTGCAGCAATTGCAATTCCTGCAAGTTTTCAAGCATTTTGTTCCTTCCAAATCGTCCCACAGAGTCTTGAGCTTAGTGAAGTATGTTGATAAGTCCATAACTCCTTGTTGAAGGGACCAAATCTGTTGAGAAATTTGATAGGATCTTGGAAGGTTTGTCACATGGAAACGAGACATCAAATCTTTCCAGATTTCAGCTGAGTCAGGCAACCTAAGAATGTTGTTGTAAATTTCTTTAGAGACCGAGTTAAGGATACAAGACTTAACCATGGTGTTACATCTTGACCAAATCCTAAAAAGATGATGAGTTTCTGTGGGTCTAGGCAAAGAACCATCCATAAATCCGAACTTGTTCTTCGCATCTAAGGCAATTGAAATGGCTATGTTCCACATATTGTAAATACTACCATCAAGAATTTCAGAGATGATCGAAGAACCTGGATTATCCGAGCTCGTCAGGAAGTATGGTGAGAATTGGATCCCATCGAAGTCGAACTGGTCTTTGTTCTCCTGTTGAGTCACGACGTCTTGCGAGGTCAGGGAAGAAGACTGTATTGGGTTCTGATTCGAAGTCGAGATCGGATTTTGATTCGAAGTCAATATTGGATTTTGACTTTCTTCGGATTGATTCTTGTCAGACGATGAACGCTTTTGATCTAGATCTTCTGCGATTGAAGCTCGATATTTTCGTCTGGAGGTCGAACTTCCTCCAACAACTCGTCTCTTTGATTTTCGAACAGGAATCATCAAAAAGAAGAAGAAGAATGAACTAGAATTTGCCGGCGGAATAACCGAAAGTTCACAGAGATGAGCGGAAGACTTTTCCGGTCAAAAAACACGATCAAGAAAGGGATGAGATTGATGAAGATAGCTTCAAGAGCTCTGATACCATGTTAAACGAAATTCTTGCTGAATCATTTTCTTCTTTTATTGATCGTATCAAAAACAAAGATGTTACAATCTGTTTTTATACTACTTAAGAACAAGAAGATGAAGAAGAGAACCGGACCTTAACCAATCTAATCTAATGAACCAAAGAAAAATTGATTTTGAGACTAAACCAAGACTAAAACCGAATATGGTTATTTTATAGTGAGAATAGCAAGAAGAACCCGAGCTTAGTAGCCCAAGCAGAGAAGGAGAACATCCATGCTACTGTTGTTCACATGAAGAAGCCTTCGGGTATGTCTAAAAAGAATGAAAATGAGAATATAAAAACGAAATTTTTCTACTCTAAGATAAAGGATATGGTTTTTACGAGTGGTGTGAAGGAGATAAACAAATTAAAGGTGGGAAGAATGTGGGGAAGAAGATACAGACAAGACTAGTCAAAGGGTTGGTGTCTGGTGTTACAAAAAGGGAATTAGGTCTCTCATCATCTGGGAAGAGATTGCGGGGGGTTCATTGGTAAACTCATCCTTACCAATTGATAACTTGCAGCATACAACCCAGATTACAGTGCCTCCTGATGGTAAATTGAACATGGAAAAGACGAATGATTCACAATTAAATCCGTAGCCTCTATCACAAGAGAGTGATCACTTGGTGGAACCTCGTCATGTGCCTAGTCATACAGATCAAGTTACTATGGATATATCGATAAATCCACAGGTGGAGAGTGCGGATTTGATGAAAGCATGATGTTTCTCCCCGAGAATTCTTTTATGCTCATTTATTCATATGAATTACATATTTTGGAATTGTCCACAGGCAAATAAACCCAATTTTCGCAAATCTATAAAATATATCTTGAAGAAGTGGAAGGTGGATGTTCTTGCTTTGTCTGAAACTCATGTTGGGGGTGATAAAGCTCGATCAATCTGTCAAGGTTTGGGGTTCGATAAATTTGTCTGTGTGGATGTCGTAGGGCAAAGTAGTGGGATGTGGCTTATTTGGTGTCCGTCCGTTGGTGTTGTTGATGTAGTTAAGTGTACAGATCAATATATCTTCGCGCGAGAGGTAACAACATTTGAACTTATTCATGTTATAGCGCTCTACGCAGCGCCATTGGCCTCTCGTTGAGCGGGGCTGCGGGATAAACAATCTTTTAATTTTCTCTACCTCAGAGCCATTTCTTATTGGAAGGGATTTTAATAAGATTTACATATGGATGAAAGAACACGGGATAAATGGTTCCTTGTCATCAGATTTTATGTTGTTTTCAGACTGGATTCACCATAACTCACGTATCGATATCAATTACTGTGGCAGCCCGTATACTTGAAAGCGTGGTGTTTCAGTGAGTACTTATGTAGCTAAAAGGCTCGATCGAATACTATGATGTCCACACTTACTTTTGAAGTGGCATGAGGCGTGTGGGTCACATCTTCCGTTTTTGTCCTCTGACCACACACCTTTATACATATAACTATGCCCGGGAATCTCTTGGAATTCTAGTAGGAGACTGTTTCATGTTGAAGTGGCGTGGCTCAAGCATGACGGGTTTCAAGAGCTTCTTATGTCCTTTTGGAGGAGTGATATTAGTACACCTATATCGCTTGTTAATCTGCAAGGCATGTTGAAACACTGGAATGGTGAGATCTTCTGTAGTATTCAACGACAGAAGGATAATCTTGTTTCTGAGCTTGATCGGGTTCAAAATATTATTAGCTCGTCACCGTCTGAGCACTTATTGAGGAAGAAATCAAACTTCTGGTTGAATTTGAGCAGATTTTGGAACAAGAAGAGGTGTTATGGTTTTAAAAGTCTCGTGAAAAATGGGTCCCCTTAGGTGATAGAAATACTACATTCTTTTACACATCTACTATAATTCAAAGATGAAATAACCATATTGAATCTTTGAAGAATGACAAGGGGCATTGGGTTGAAGATCCAACTACTCTTGAACAACTGGCTTTGAACTTTTATAGTAGCTTATACTCGTTGACAGATGTTGCAACTGTCGTGGAAAAGCTTCTGACCTCGAGTTTTACAGGTCTGTCACGAGATGAGATCGCGGTCTTGAGTAAAGCTTTTACTTATGAATTGATTGAAGCAATTGTTTGGAGTATGGGTAGATTTAAGGCTCTGGAAGCAGATGGGTTTCAACCGGTGTTCTACCAGGATTGTTGGGAGGTGGTAGGCCAATATGTGTTTGAATTTTCCTCCAAGTTCTTTGAGACATGTACCTTGCCGGAAGGAACTAATGATGTGTCTTTGTAACGTCTCATTTAAAACGATTACAAAGGCTATGGTCACTCACTTACAGAGATTTATGCTAAAGTTAATTAGTCCGGCTCATGCTAGCTTCATTTCGGGAAGATTGAGCATGGATAATATTGCAGTGGTACAAGAACCAGTTTATTCCATGCGGTGCAAGAAAGGGCACAAGGGTTGGATGATGTTAAAGTTAGATCTCGAGAAAGCATATGACCGTGTTGGTTGGGACTTTTTGGAAGATACTTTGATTGTAGAGAATTTTCATCTCAGTGGGTGCATTGGATTATGAGTTGTGTGTCAGGGACTTCTATGCAGTTGATTTAGGAAAGGTGAAAAACAGATGTTTTAAAGCTTTCCCGCGGTCTTCGACAAGGAGACCCTCTTTTACTGCATCTCTTCGTACTCTGTATTGAGCGCTTGTGTCACCTTATCGAGACGTCGGTCTTGAATAAGAAGTGGAAACCAATTTTTTTATCACATGGAGGTCCCTTTTTGTCTTATATTTTATTTGCAGACGACTTGATTTTGTTTACTGAGGCGTCAGTTCTACAAGTTCAAATCATCAAAGAGGTTTTGGTGATGATTTGCACAACATCAAGGCAAAAATAAGTCTAGAGAAGTTAACGATATTCTCCTCCTCTAATGTTACTTGCGGCCTTGCAAATTTGATTAGCTCAGAAAGTGGTACCCATGTAACACATGAGCTTGGGAAATACTTTGGTATGCCTATTATTCAGAAATCAATCAATAAGGATACGTTTAATGAAGTCCTTTCTGTGACTTCTGCGAAGCTCGTAGCTTTGAAAAGTCATTGCTTGAATTTGGCGGGTCGTGTTACTCTTACATGATCTGCCTCACATCTCTTTCAGTTCATGCTATGAGTGCTATATGTCTCCTAAAATTGATGCTTAGAGCGATTGATAATATAACTCGGTCCTTTATATGGGAAACTACTGTGGAACATAATAAACAACATCTTGTTTCTTGGAATAAGGTATCTTCATCTCGAGAAACAGGTGTTCTTGGAGTTCGACGAGCGGAAGAAATGAACCTTTCCTTGATAACCAAATTAGGTTGGGAGTTATTACAGGGTCATGGGGTTTTGTGGTTTCAAGTTGTACATCCAAAATACAAGACAAAGGATGTGCGTTCATTGGACTAGACTATGGGAAAGGGTAATGTTTCGACCACTTGGAGAAGTATCCTTGAAGGCTTAAGATAAATGGATATGTGATTCTCCTCTTGCTGACATTGTTTCAGTTAGCTTACATACGGATGAGATTAATAAGTTTAATAATGAATTATGAACTCATGATTCAGGCTAGGTGTTGAATAGTATCACCCCATATGATGATAATGAGACGAAGTTAACACTACTATCGGTGGTCCTAAATAAATTTACGAGAGTGACTAATATAATTGCTTGGTCGGGAACATCTAATGGCACCTTCACAGTGAGTTCTGCATATCTGATTCTGACTTCTCATATGTCGCTCCATCCATACATGGCTCGGTTTTTTCCATGATATGGCATGTTACTTCACCCGAACGCGTAAGATGTTTCTTCTAGTCGATTTCTCACCAATCCGTCATGACTAATGCCGAGAGATACCGGTGTCATCTCAAACCAACTGCGTTTTTCACGGTGTGTAGAGGAGGCGACCTACTAGCAACAACTACGCACAGAACACTGGCCCGAAAGGTCCAGACCCAATGCAACAACTACAACCAAGCCGGACGCGACCCGATGGAGGTTATCCGAACGGTCTTCACCATCACTAGGTGAAGACCCGAAGCCGTTAAGGAAGTATAGTACTCTTTTTCCTCATTTTGGGTAGTGGTTTTCCCAAAGAGGTTTTAATGAGGCCAATGCACTTAGCGCATGGCCACGCATCTCCGTACGTCGTGGCCATTTCAATCCCTCTTATAATTTTTTTGCCGTTAAGTTTTCTTTTCTTGTTTGTATGGACACATATTTGTTGACCCGCGTTTCTTTTGTATTGACCCAAATGTTTAGGGCTTTGTAAGCGCGCTTATAAAAGGGCTTCTTATGTCTTTGTAAAGGGGTTGGCCTCATTTTGATAAAAGAAGTTTCTCTCTTTTCTCTCTTTGCGTGCGACTCGCATAGAAACCCTTAGCCACCGTCGAACCGGGCTCAGGGCAGCTAAGTTTGGCCATATCGTGAGAAGAGTCATCACTCACGTGTCGCTACCTCATTCCATTCCTTCATTTCGTACTCATTCGCAACCATTCACTCCGAGATTACGGATCGACTTATCTGTAACCTCCTCCATCATCGTAACCCATTCGCAACCTGATATTCGACTTTCCGTACCGTGCCGTTCGTCATGTTCCTCCGGCAAACCCCGCCATAGCCGCGTGACGCATCAGTTTTTGGTATCAGAGCTGAAGATCCTACACTGATGTATTTATCCTCTCTAGTTCCTTTTCTATTTTCCGCTCTTTCAAAAAAAAAATCAAAAAAATTCGTCTTTGCTTTGCCGTGTGTCTCCTTTCGTTTTTCTCTGCTTTTTCTTTGTAAAAGTTTGAGTCTTTGTTTTTCTTCGGTTCTGTTTTGCGTTTAAAGTTGGAGTCTTGCTTCGGATTTTTTCTAGTGGCCTTGAAATTTACTCGTTTGAAGTTTTCTCCGTCTTTTAGCCGATATTTGAACCTTCGTGTTCTTCGTGTTCTTCGCGATTTTCTTTCTGTCTTCTTCACTTTGTTTGCTAGATCTTTAAAGTGAATTTTCCCGTAGAGTTTAGGCGATTCTCTTGTGGCCTTGAAACCACGTGCAGTGATTTGCGCTTGCGACTCCGTACTCCTTGTCGCGTAGCTCGGTTGTTGGCGGCTTTTAGCCTTTCCTCTTTCCAATCATTGATTGCTTTTGACCGTTACCTCTCCCCAATCATTATTTGTCACATTTTGAAAAGATTACATCTTATCCTCTCATCGCAAACATTCACGCACGTGTGTTTGAATTGTGGACAGGTGGAACGCTTGTGGACCAGACGATACGACTGTTGACCGAGGCCCGCGTCATGTACGATTGCCAATACGTACGTCCCACTGACCCCAACCCATATGGCCGCGACTGCCATTCGTATACCACCGTCCATACCACATTCTTCGGCGACCTCCCACCGCCGTACCTACTTCTCCGGCGACCTTCGCCGCCGTCCGTACCTTTTTCGGTACATCAGAATCCGTACGCCGCCGTCCGTACAATGGCGGCCCGACCCACCAATAGCACCGGTTCCTCCACCTGAGATTGGAGTCGTCCTAACTCAAATCCAAGCACAGTTGGGCTAGATCGATGAGCGGCTCTACCGCTTAGAGTTCGTTCGGACAGCCGTCCAACGAGCACCACCGTTCTGCGACTCGAGAATTCCACCGCCTCCTCGACCAAGGACAAGTCGAGGATTACTCGTCCAAGGAAGACCCAGAATACCCAAGGCGGAGACACCAACGCCGGGATGACAATCGACCCATGGGTCCCAATCAAACCGGACCATCTTATAAACTCACTGTTCCTACCTTCGCTGGAGAGGTAGATCCGGAGGCCTACTTACAATGGGAAGGACGTATGGAAAAGGTGTTCTCTTGCTACACCTACCCGTATCAACACTAAGTCACTTTTGCCGCCGCCCAACTCAAGGATTATGCTCCTACGTGGTGGGACTGAGACGTGGATGACCGAAGGAGGAATTTTGAGCGACCTGTGCCCAATTGGACTGCCATGAAGACCTTGATGAGGCGTCGATATATTCCTCAATATTATAACCGAGATCTTCAAAGACGATTTAGAAGGCTCACACAAGGAACTAAGAGTGTTGAAGAGTATTTTGAAGAGTTTAAGTACCTAAGGAACCGATTACAAGTCGACGATACCGAGGAAGCTTTAATGGCTTGGTTCTTGGATGGTATGAACGAGAGGATCACAAGGAAGGTTGAGCGCCAAACATACCATGGTTTTGAAGAAATGTTGCATTTGGCCATCCAAGTGGAACAACAAATCAAGAGGAAGAACGCCATCACCATTCGGAACCGGGGCCAAGGACTTCCGAGCTGGTCCCCGAACCCATCATCATCCCATGAAGCCAACCGTGGACCCGAGAAGCTGAAGGCTGCCCGCATCGACTCCCGATTCAAGCCGCGAGAGCCGAACAACGACTCGTTCCCCGAGTCGCGCCCTCAACCCGCCGACGCAAGGACCCGGGATATCGAATGCTTCAAGTGCCGAGGGCAAGGCCACTATTCTTGTGACTGTCCAAATCAATGGAATATGACCCTCACGGCCACCGGGGAGTATGAATCCCAAAATGAGGTCGACGACCTGCAAGAACTCCCCAAGGATGCTGAGGTCGAAGAAACCATCGCTGAGCCAGAGGTTGGAGAACTCCTCATGATCCGCCGTATGCTTAGTGTAAGCCCACTACCGGAAGACTCCAACCAGCGCGACAACATCTTTCACACATGGTGCATGGTAAGTGAGAAGGTGTTTGGCTTGATCATTGATGGGGGCTCATGTACTAATGTCGCGAGTTCCGACATGGTCAAGAAACTTTCTCTTGTATCCACACCCCACCCGAAACCTTATAAGTTTAAGTTGTTTAATAATAAATCTATGATCAATGTTTCCGAACAAGTTTCGGTTACATTTAGTGTAGAGCCATACAAGGACCAAGTCATATGCGATGTAGTCTCAATGCAAGCTAGCCACCTATTGTTGGGAAGGCCTTGGCAATTTGATAAGAAAACTTCGCATTGTGGTCATACCAATCAATACTTCTTTACACATGAAAACAAGCGTATTTTCCTTAGCCATTGACACCCTCTCAAGTTAATGAATTGCAAACAAATATCACTAAGGACCCGGACACTAAAACGAACCTATTGATTAATGTTGGGGATATTAGGAGATCACTTAGTGACTCCAGTTGTCATGTTTTACGAATGGTCTTTAAATAGTTGTTGTTTATAGCTAGTGAAGACGCACCCGTTCCGGAGGCCATCAAGAAGCTCATAAGCCAACTCCAAGATGTGTTTCCTGAAGAGCTGCCTCACGGTCTTCCACCTATCCGAGGCATTGAACACCAAATCGATCTCATCCTGCGAGTTCAACTTCCAAACTGGGCCGCCTATAGAGTCAACCCAACCGAAGCTAAAGAATTGGAAAGGCAAGTCGGTGATCTCATGAAGCAAAGCTATGTGCGTGAAAGTCTTAGCCCGTGTGTCGTGCCGGTTCTCCTAGTTCTAAAGAAGGATATATCTTGGCGTATGTGTGTTGACTGTAGGGCGGTCAACAATATAACCATGAAATATAGGCATCCCATCTCGAGACTAGACGATATGCTTGATGAGTTAGATGGAGCAAGTATTTTCACTAAGATTGATCTCAAGAGTGGCTACCACCAAGTCCGGATGTGATGTGATTTTCCCTAGGATAGAACTCTGAAAATTGGGGCTAGAGAACTCGGAATCGAATGAAAGTTGAGCAGCAGATAGATTGGAGTGTGAGAAACTCGGTTATGAGTTTTGAGCGTATTTGGACGAGGGGTTTATGAGATATGACGGCAAAGTCTCTGTGTGACAATAGAACTGATGGATTGACGTGGCAGAGTGGATTAGGAATAAGATGAGGACGTGATGAGGACTTGTAGGTGACGAAGATGAAGTGATAGAATGGATAGATTTCTGTGATTAGATGAATTAGTGAAGAATCTCTTGGCTCACAACGTGATGGGAGATTCAGGCTCTAGGATGTCCAAAACCGTGGCTTGAGAGCATGAAAACTTTAAAGAAGTCTTTTTGTCAAAATAATACTCTAAGAAATTTACAGCAAGTTCTGGGGTTTAAATACAACCCTAAAACAAAACAGCATGTAGTTTTTAAACCGAAAAACAACAAGTAGTTTGAAACTTAAATAAAACAACGAAGCGTTTAAATAAAAACAACGAAGCGTCCCACTAATTGGTGCACCTCAAAATCTACTAAGTACAAAACCATATTGGTTTGTACATTATTCTCCTAATGGTAAGACTCCTAAGTAACTCGCCGTAGTGATTCCATATGCCTCATTAAAAACCATGAGAGAAAACCCAATTGGGACAAAACTCTCTATGGGAAAAAGAGTACAAACTTCCTCACCTAAGTTACCTAGTTATCATTACCAGGAGAAGTCTTCAAGATGAAGATGTTGAAGACTTGTACAGCTGCTAGCTCGTCAACTCCTTCTCCAATGAGGGAATGAGCTTCCTTGGCCATCTCCTTAGCTCTGGAACGTGTAATCCGACCCTCTACTTCAGGTGCTGCAACTGTTGTGTCATCCACGATCATATCATCCTCTCCCTCTTGAAAAGGATTTGTCCTCAAATCTGTATCTGCAACATAAGGAAGCATATCAGAAACATTGAACGAATTTGATATGTTATACTTACCTTGGAGATCGATCTTGTAAGCATTGTTGTTGATCTTCTGGATGACTTCAAATGGACCATCAACTCGTGGCAGTAGCTTGCTCTTCCTATCTTCTGGAAATCGGTCTTTCCTGAGATGAATCCAGACCAAATCTCCTTCTTCAAATATCAGCTCCTTTCTTCCTTTGTTGGCGTGTTTCTAGTACTGCTCTGTCTTCTTCTCTATGTTCTCCTTGGCTTTGGCGTGAATTCTCCTAACTTGTTCAGCTTTTGCTTTTCCATCTACACTACATTTCACACTCAAAGGCAAAGAAATCAAGTCTAGAGGGGATTGTGGGTTAAAACCGTAAAAAATCTCAAAGGGAGAAAAGAGAGTGGCAGAATGCTTAGCATGATTGTAAGCAAACTCTACATGTGGTAGACACTCTTCCCATGACTTGATGTTCCTCTTCACCAACGTCCTTAGAAGTGTTGACAACGTTCTGTTCACTACTTCTGTCTGTCCATCAGTCTGCCAGAAATGCCCTAAGAATTTGGTGTCTCGATCTGAAACTATCACTTGAAGCATTCCATGCAATCTCACAACTTCCCTGAAAAACAGATTAGCTACACAAACAGCATCATCCGTCTTGTGGCTAGCTATAAAGTGAGCCATCTTGCTAAACCTGTCAACAACCACAAAAATAGAATCTCTACCATTTCTGGTTCGAGGTAAGCCAAGTACAAAGTCCATAGATAAATGAGTCCAGGGCTGCGAAGGAATAGGAAGAGGTGTGTACAAACCGTGTGGCTGTACCTTACTCTTAGCCATTTTACACGTTTCACACCTAGAACAAACCTGATCGACATCTGTCTTCATGTTTGGCCAATAGAAGTGATCCTGCAGTCCAAGTAGAGTCTTTGTAACTCCAAAATGCCCTGCTAATCCACCTCCATGTGCCTCTCTAACTAGCAGCTCTCTGATTGATCCTCTTGGTATACACAAGCGATTATTGTAGAACAAATAACTATCCTGTCTAAAGAATTTATCAACAACAAACTTATGGCATTTGCCATAGCTCTCAGCAAAGTCATTGTCAGTCTCGTACAAGTCTTTAATATGCTCAAAACCAGCCAACTTAGAAGTTAAAGTAGAGACTAAAATGTACCTTCTTGATAATGCATCTGCAACTACATTATCCTTACCTTTCTTGTACTTAACTATGCATGGAAACGTCTCTATGAACTCCATCCATCTGGCGTGTCTCTTGTTGAGCTTTTGCTGTCCCTTTAAGTGCTTCAACGACTCATGATCTGTATGAATTATGAATTCTTTTGGCCACAAGTAATGCTGCCACGTTTGAAGTGCTCTAACTAATGCATACAGCTCCTTGTCATAAGTTGGGTAGTTGATTGCAGCTCCCCCTAGCTTCTGAAGCTCTTTAGTCTCAACTGGATTAGTTCTGTAAGCTGGTTTGTTTGGCAACACAGAACCAGGCACTAGATCAATCTGATGCTCAATACCACGAATTGGAGGCAGTCCAGGTGGTATCTCCTCAGGAAAAACGTCCTGATACTCCTCAATAATCTGAATCATCTCATGTGGAAGCTCCTCTGATGGTTTAGTACACGCCAATGTCTCCTTGTACACAAACATAAAAGTAGTCATTTCAGGATCAAACAGCTTGTTAAACTCACTGTGATTGATGTACAATGCGTTTGACACTTTCTCCTTCTCCTTTATTTTCATATGCATCTGATCCTTATATATTTCAGCTGGTGTAAGTGGAAGAAGAGTAATTTTTCGTCCCTTGTACTCAAACACCTGCTTGTTTGTGTACCCATCATGCATCACATGCCTATCATACTGCCATGGTCTGCCCAACAGAATGTGACTAGACCTCATTGGCACAACATCACACAGCAACTCATCTTCATACTTCCCAATCGCCAACTTGATGAGTACTTGCTGAGAAACGGTTATATCTCCCTTGTTGTCTAACCACTGCAGCTGATACGGTTTAGGATGTGAAGTAGTCTTAAGATTAAGCTTCTTCACCATCTCCTCACCGGCGGCATTGGTGCAGCTGTCTCCATCAACAATCAAGGTGCAAACCTTATCCTCAACTACACATCTGGTGTGGAAGAGATTCTCACGCTGTTCCTTATCATCTGGATGAACCTGAATGCTCAATGCTCTGCGTGCAACAAGTAACTCTCCACTGCTGCAGCTGCTTCTTCCTCCTCCAAATCGTCCTCTACCTCACTTTCTAAGCTAACCAGAGGCACAATCTCTCCTCCTTCTCTCAATAGAAACATCTTCTTATTAGGACAATCTCTGGAGTAGTGTCCCATTCCTTGACACTTGAAGCATCTGACATTGCTATTAGAAGTGCCACTTCTGGTTTTAAGCTCTGTTTTGACCTCTTCTTTCACTACAGAGGGTGCAGGTCTATTATCTTTGATTGGAGCTGATTTGGTGAATTCTCTTGGCTTGGGGATACTAGAAGTGAAAGTAGACCTGCCAATTCTCCTCTTAAGTTGTGCTTCTATCAACTCAGCTTTGTGCACCATTTCCTGCACATCTTCATAATTCTGCAGCTCTACCTTATCTTGCAACTCTCTGTTCAATCCCCCAAGAAAACGAGACATCACCATATCATCACTCTCCCTCAAATCAGCTCTGATCATAAGTGTCTCCAACTCCTGATAGTAATCACGAACTGATCTGGTGCCTTGTACAAGGCGTCTCAACTTGCTAAGCATCTCTCTCTGATAGTGCGCAGGCACAAACTTTCTCCTCATGTGTCTAACAAGTTCTCTCCAAGTGGTGATTGGAGGCTCTCTTTGTCTGTCTCTGACGAGTCCCAACTGCTCCCACCACAACAATGCATAGCCATTAAACTCTAAAACTGCTATCTTAAGCTTGTTAAGTTCATAAGTTCCCTGCACCAGAAAATTAGACTCCATCTTCCTTTCCCAATCCAAATATGTCTCTGCGTCATTAGTGCCATGAAAAGGAGGGAATTGGATCTTAATGTTGCTCAGCTCCTGTCTCAAAGGATCATACTCACGTGCATTGCCTCTGTTTCTAGGTCTCCTTAACGTTTCACCACTATATTATGATCTTTCACCTTCTTCTGAATGCTCATGATCTGATTCCACATAAATCCTATGTCTAGCAACGTAATCAGACCGTCTTTGTGGCTGTGAGCTTCTCCTTTGATGACCAACTGTTTCTCTGTCCCTAATTGGTGATTTAAGGCGTCTAACTCTCTGCTGTCTAGAAGAAGAACCCACGTGTGCCTTTCCTTTAGCAATCCTGATTGCTTCATTAGGACTAGGAGGCTCTGACGATTCTGGGTCTGTAGCACTATGCTCATTCTTTAGCTCTTTGAATCTATTCTCAAATTTGCTATCAAGCTGCTCTAATTGCTGAATGAGCTGAGAAGCTATTGCTTGATTGGCTTCTTTGATTTGCTGAGCCATGGCTTTGTTTAGAGCTTCCATAGCTTCAGCTGAAAGCTCCATTGTACCTGAAAAGAAGTCAAAACAGCTCACAGTAACTAGTTCTAAGACGAAAAGAAAGAAATAAAAGCGTAAAAAAAAACGAAAATTCTTTTCCTAATCCTAGTAGGAATAGGATTTCTAACTATTCCTAACCTAAACAGGAATTACTAAAAACCTAATCCTAAAGCAAACAGGAAAACGAAACCCTAATCCTAATTCAATAAGGAAAACAAAACTATAATCCTAATTCAATCAGGAAAATTAAACCTAATCCTAATTCAATTGGGAAAACAAAACCTAATCCTAATTCTAAGAGGAAAACACGAATGCCTAAGAACTAGGGACAACAAAAAACGTTTCTCTAAACCTAAGCAACAAGAACAGAACAAAACTAACCCTAAAACAAAGAATAGAAACGAAAAAAAAATCAAGAGAAAGAGAGATTAGGGTTAGAGAATTTTTCAGCCTTGGCACAGAGTTGGCTCTGATACCACTTGATGTGATTTTCCCTAGGATAGAACTCTGAAAATCGGGGCTAGAGAACTCGGAATCGAATGAAATTTGAGCAGCGGATAGATTGGAGTGTGAGAAACTCGGTTATGAGTTTTGAGCGTATTTGGACGAGGGGTTTATGAGATATGACGGCAAAGTCTCTGTGTGACAATAGAACTGATGGATTGACGTGGCAGAATGGATTAGGAATAAGATGAG
The DNA here is from genome assembly GCA_023374145.1 of Lepidium sativum. NCBI lineage: Eukaryota > Viridiplantae > Streptophyta > Magnoliopsida > Brassicales > Brassicaceae > Lepidium > Lepidium sativum. Next base: position 62,247 of record JAKUCM010007180.1, on the reverse strand, counting down.
GACGTGATGAGGACTTGTAGGTGACGAAGATGAAGTGATAGAATGGATAGATTTCTGTGATTAGATGAATTAGTGAAGAATCTCTTGGCTCACAACGTGATGGGAGATTCAGGATCTAGGATGTCCAGAACCATGGCTTGAGAGCATGAAAACTTTAAAGAAGTCTTTTTGTCAAAATAATACTCTAAGAAATTTACAGCAAGTTCTGGGGTTTAAATACAACCCTAAAACAGAACAGCATGTAGTTTTTAAACCGAAAAACAACAAGTAGTTTGAAACTTAAATAAAACAATGAAGCATTTAAATAAAAACAACGAAGCGTCCCACTAATTGGTGCACCTCAAAATCTACTAAGTACAAAACCAGATTGGTTTGTACATTATTCTCCTAATGGTAAGACTCCTAAGTAACTCGCCGTAGTGATTCCATCTGCCTCATTAAAAACCATGAGAGAAAACCCAATTGGGACAAAACTCTCTATGGGAAAAAGAGTACAAACTTCCTCACCTAAGTTACCTAGTTATCATTACCAGGAGAAGTCTTCAAGATGGAGATGTTGAAGACTTGTGCAGCTGCTAGCTCGTCAACTCCTTCTCCAATGAGGGAATGAGCTTCCTTGGCCATCTCCTTAGCTCTGGAACGTGTAATCCGACCCTCTACTTCAGGTGCTGCAACTGTTGTGTCATCCACGATCATACCAGGATGAAAGAGGGTGATGAATGGAAGACGACCTTCAAGACCAAGCAAGGTCTTTACGAGTGGTTGGTCATGCCCTTTGGCCTCTCTAACGCCCCATCAACCTTCATGCGTCTAATGAACCGCGTACTCCGACCCTTCATCAATAAATTTTTTGTGGTTTATTTTGATGATATCCTTGTCTATATCCGCAACCTAGAGGATCGCTTGTCCAATCTTAATGCGGTTTTGACAACACTTCAAGAAGAAAAGCTATACGCTAACTTTAAGAAGTGTGTGTTTGGTACTAATGAACTTGTATTTTTAGGTTTTGTTGTGAGTGTGCAGGGACTACGAGTGGATCAAGAGAAGATACGGGATATAGAAGAATGGCCCACGCCAACCACCATAAGCCAAGTAAGAAGCTTCCACGGCTTGGCAAGTTTCTACCCACGATTTGTCAAAGATTTTAGCACTGTGGCCGCGCCTCTTACCGTTATCACCAAGAAGAGAGAAGAATTTGCATGGGGACCAGCCCAAGAATCATTTTTCCGAGAGCTCAAGAGAAGGCTGACCCAACTTTGAGAAAACCTTCGAAGTGGAGTGTGATGCATCCGGCATCAGAATTGGGGCGGTCCTAACCCAAGGAGGCAAACCCGTGGCCTATTTTAGTGAGAAATTACATGGCCCCACCCTGAATTACCCGACGTATGACAAGGAACTCTATGCCTTGGTTCGGACCATGGAAACTTGGCAACATTATCTCCTACCCCGAGAGTTTGTGATTCACACGAATCACGAAACCTTGAAGCACCTCTGCGGCCAAACCAATTTCAAGAAGCGTCACGCCAAATGGCTAGAGTTCATCGAGGCTTTTCCATACGTAATCAAGTATAGGAAGGGCAAGGAAAATATTGTAGCCAACGCATTATCAAGGATACATGCTTTGATTACTACTATGGAGGCAAGAGTATTGGGTTTTGAAGGAATCAAAGAAGCCTATGGGGAAGACCTGGAATTCGGAGAAAGCTATAGGGACCACGAAAAGGGAGTTCGTTCTCGCTTCTATATTTATGATGGTTTTCTTTTCCGTGATCGTACGTTATGCATACCCGCCGGGTCAATCAGAACACTTTTAATGCAAGAAGCCCATGGAGGTGGTCTAACCGGTCATTTTGGAGTCACCAAAACCTTGGAAGTTCTTAAAGAACATTTCTATTGGCCCAAGATGAAACCTATGGTAGAGAAATTCGTGGGTCAGTGCATCACTTGCCGGACCGCCAAAATCCACTCCGCGACCCCATGGGTTATACAAACCCTTACCAATTCCGAATGGAACATGGATTGATTTATTAATGGATTTTGTGCTTGGGTTGGCTAATTGTTATCGCAAGGATTCTATTTTTGTTGTTGTTGTCAGGTTTTCAAAGATGGCGCACTTTATACCTTACAACAAGCTCACGGATGCCACGGCCCTAGCCAACCTCTTCCTCTGAGAAGTGGTAAAACTACACGGGTTGCCCCGCAGCATAGTCTCCGATCGCGACCCGAGGTTCCTTGGACACTTTTGGTGGACCTTATGGAGAAAGATGGGGACCAAATTAATCTACTCAACCGCATGCCACCCACAAACCGATGGCCAGACGGAGGTTGTGAATCAGATAGTAGGAGCTCTGATCCGGACCACTGTCGTGAGTAATCAGGGACTTGGTTTGAACTACTCCCGCTTATGGAGTTCGCGTACAACCAGTAGGTTCATTCCACAACCAAGAAATCCCCCTTTGAAGTGGCTTACGGTTTCAAACCCCTAATGCCTATGGACCTACTACCACTACCGCTAAAATGAAATAGAGCGTCAAGACGGGTAAACCAAAGATGAGCTAGTCAAGAAACTGCACGCCGAGGTTCGGGAAAATTTGGAAAGACGGACCAAGCAATATGCCCGAAAAGCCAACCAACATCGCAAGGCCATGATCTTCAAACCCGACGATTGGGTTTTGTTACACTTGAGACCATAAAGGTTCCCGCAACACCGAAATGACAAACTCAGCCCGCGAGGAGATGGGCCTTTCCAAGTCATCGAAAAGATTAACGACAACGCCTACCGCCTCGAACTCCCCGGTACGTATCGGACCTCAACCTCTTTCAATGTAGCTGACTTAGTCCCTTTTGATGTAGGTGACGATTATGAAGTTCTGAGGTCAGAACCTTCCCAAGGGGGAGGGAATGATGAGTCCCGACCTATCAGAACGCACACAGACGACGGAACGGACGAGGGACTAACTCGCGGGACACATAACACTAGCCAAGTACCAACAATTGACCCATGAATCACTACTAGATCCAAGACAGTTGCCCGAAAGGTCCAGACCCAATACAACAACTACGCAGCCAAGTTCCTAGTGTTGTATGACCCGCGGTCATACAACCAAGCTGGATGCGACCCGACGGAGGTTATCCGAACGGTCTTCACCATCACTAGGTGAAGACCTGAAGCCGTTAAGGAAGTATGGTACTCATTTTCCTCACATTGGGTTTGTCCCAAGTGGTTTTCCAAGGGACGTTTTAATGTGGCCAAGGCACTTAGCGCATGGCCACGCATCTCCGTATGTTGTGGCCATTTCTATCTCTCTTATATTTTTTAGCCGTTAAGTTTTCTTTTCTTGTTTGTACGGACACATCTTTGTTGACCCGCGTTTCTTTTGTGTTGACCCAAATGTTTAGAGTTTTTGTAAGCGCGCCTATAAAAGGGCTTCTTATGTATTTGTAAAGGGGTTAGCCTCATTTTTATAAAAGAAGTTTCTCTCTTTTCTCGCTTTACGTGCGACTCGCATAGAAACCCTTAGCCACCGTCAAACCGGGCTCACGGTGGCTAAGTTTGGCCGTATCGTGAGAAGAGTCATCACTCACGTGTCACTACCTCATTCCATTCCCTCATTTCGTACTCATTCACAACCAATCGTTCAGAGATTACAGATCGAGACTTATCTGTAACCTCCTCCACCCTCATAACCCATTCGAAACCCGATATTCGACTTTTCGTACCGTTGCCGTTCGTCATGTTTCTCCGGCAAACCCCGCCTTAGCCGCGTGACGCATCACTCTGGGTGGTGGAAAGTTAATACGGATGATGTCTCTAGAGGTAATCCAGGGCTCGTATCTATGGGAGGTGTTCTTCGAGATAGTAGGGCAACTGGTGCATGAGTTTTACGCTTAATATTGGGGTTTGTCCAGTACTGATGGCAGAGTTGTGGTGATTTTTTTATGGTCTTCATATTGCTTGGGATCAATGTGTCCGACAAGTGGAGTTGGAGGCGGATTCAAAGATGGTGGTCGGTTTTCTTAAGACAGGAATTGAGAATTCACATCCCTTGTCATTCCTGGTACGTGTGTGACATGGTTTCATTACTATGGACTGGATAGTTCGTATTATACATGTGTATAGGGAACCTAATCATTTTGCTAATGAGTTGGCTAACTATACGTTTTCTTTACCACTTGGTTTTCATGCTTTTTCTTTAGTCCCTAAGACTCTTGCTTTTGTTCATAGAAGAAGGCAGTAATTGTTTTTCCATTCCACGAGACATTTGTATTTAATTTGCTGAGTTTTCATTAATAAAATAGGGATACATATCTCCTTTTTCCCAAAAAAAAACGAAGATCGTACACAATCTTCATCTTCCTTCGACAAAGGAAATTTCGAGCATGATTTCGCAGGATATGTGCTTTAGTCATAATTCCCAAATCAAAATTTCATGTCATGTTGGTTGATCAATCTTTTTGATCGACAAAGCTTATTTAGAGAGGATAACTTTATTATCATAAGGTTCATCTTCTCTCGAATGTTTATCAAAATTGCTCTAGTTAAAACTATTTTCCTTTTTGCTTTCTTGTTTTTGCCTAGGTTTATCGATCTTCAAGATTTGGAGGACTTCTGAGACAAAATCTTTTGTCTCCTCCTTTCATTCCCGTTACTCGTTTTTTGCTTTCCACTCCAAATGATGTCTTAGTTACAACTCTGAAAATCAAGAGTTGTGGACCGATCGACCCTAACAATATATTGAAGATTAAAGTGCCAAAATTTGATAACTCTGACTTGTTGGCTAAATGTTCACATCTTGTACTAGGGAGAGGTTTGAATCCAGTGATTCATGACACTACTTCCATCATTTATATGATGTCGAGAATATGGAGGTTGGAATATAGAGTTTTTGGACTCGCCCTAGGGGATAGGCAGTTCCAGTTTGATTTCAAGCATGATAAAGACACTGAAAAGGTTCTCAAGCTAGGAACAATACACTTTGATAGATGGATGTTATTCATGACACGTGTTAACCATATGTCCAACATGATAAATCCGGCCCATTAAGGCCCATTTCTTAATTACAAACTTCGTTAATCAGCGCGAAATCAGAGACCCGAGCTAAATCAACAGAGTAATTAAATGGCAGTGCGGATTGCGTCGCGCTGATTAAGAAGTACTTAATGACAAAATCAATACATAACAAAAAAAGATCACCGAGCACGAATAAAAGGGACAGGCCGTGAGGCGTAGATGGGCCTCTTTTCTGGAAAACTGAGTGCGGCTTTGGCAAAGAAGTGACATTACTGATTTGCTAAATCTTAGTTCTCAATATTGTATTCTCGCAAACATTTTGTAATCTTATATTCACTTTCTAATAAAAAACTGTTTCAGCATAAACAGCACGGATGAGACCAAAGACGGATGTGCACTATCCATATACCATTTGCTTTTGGACAAAAAATTTAGGTGTCGTTACTGAATACTCGAAAAATGTATCTTTTCGTTCCATTGGAGAATCTTTGGGCAGAATATTGGATATCGACGTCAAGAAGGGCGGAGTTCACCTTGAGTTATACTGCATGGAACCATTGGTGATGGAATATGCCGTTGATTTTGACGAAGTCCTAGTATTGGTTACTGAGTTCGAATATGAAAAGTTGGTGAGCTTCGCTCAATTTGTAAGTGCCTGACTCATGAGACTTTAAAGTGTAGGAAATATGCTTACAGGAGGTCAAGGAGAGCAAAGAGAGAACAAAAGGTCCAGATCAGGCCCAACATTATAAAGGAGTTGTGGCAAATGGCAACAAAGGTAATCAACAAGGCAGATTTGCTTATGTTGATAGACAGAGAGGTTATGGGGTCAGAGAGCTTTCAAGTGAGAAAGAAATCAAGAAAGAGGAATCTCATGGTGACATGTCTCGGGCAAAAAGATCACATCAGGTATCACAAGGCATCGTCTATGAAGTGTCAAGGAATGAAAGGACACTTGTGTAGCAAGGAAGGACCTCTTGAGGCAAGTTATGCCTCAAAGAAAACTAGAAGAGTATTATCTCAAGAGGCTAGTGAGGATGTTGGTTTTTCAAAACTGAATGTTCAAGGGGCTGATTCTGGAATTGATCAATCGAATTTGAAGATTGATAATCATGTTCAAGTGGAAGAAAAATCTGACGAGACTATTTCAGGCATTGATGTGGAAATGATGATTTGCTTTCTAAGAAACAAGGTAATGATAATGAAGAATGTTTGGAGATATTTAATGCGAAGGAGCTTAGACGTTGAAGCGTTTATGGCAGCAGAGATGAAATCATCTAACCGAGACTTAATTTTACAAGAATTAGCGGCTGCAAAACCTCAACTTTTACCAAGAGAAAAGAAAGGCAAAATGGCAATACCATTCAAAGGTGTCAGCTCAAAGAAGTTGACAGTTCAAATGCCATGATCTCATTCTCCAAAATAATATAAGAAAACTTGGGAATTAATTAAATCAAATTTCTATACTTTTTATTTCTTTGTGAGACTGAAAACAATTATTTATTTATGGAAATTTTTCAAAATAAGTTGGTTATGACATGTTAATCATTTTTTATCCTACTAGTCATAGTTAAGGATTTAGAGGGGGATTGGCATTATTTCTTCTAATAATAATGTTGTTTTGAATTACAAATATAAACACATGACTGATATCTTCTTAGATATTCATAGTAAGACAACAAACAATACTTTTATATATGGTGAACCAATTCAAATTTAAGAGACCAAGTATGTGAGCCAGCGCCTAACCTGGTTCGGGTTAATCAAAGATAATCTCTGGTTAATTATATGAGATTTTAGTGAACTATCCGATGATCATGAAAACAAAGAGATTTAATGCGAAGTGCTAATTCTTTCATTACATTTAATCAGATGATTCAACATTGTGAAATGATACTACCCAAATTTATGGAGAATTAGGCCTTGGAGACGTGTCCGACAAAATAGAGTTATCATATACAAATTTGATAAAACTTTCAAACATGTGATTTGTATGCATTTTAATTAGTTTTAATCCATAATTTGTTATCATTTATGCATGATTTTACCAATTGTGCATATCACCTAAAGTCATTAATGTTCATATTTGCATACTTGATGTTTCTCCATTAGAATTGCATACATTTTTGCATTTGGAGTTGTTATTAAGTATATTTAGACATTTTGGAGATCATTTTGGATTAGGAGTGGAACAACATAACAAGATTTGGATTGGATAATCGATTTGAAGCTGATTGGAGGTAACAGCGTGACTTAGATACCTAACTCAAGGTCCCAAATCGACGTAGAAGGTCGAGTTGGGCATCAGAAGGAGTCATCCTTCACCAGATTACCGAGCCTAACATCCCATCTCGACTACATGGTCAAGTCGGATATCAAAAAAAACCATTTTCTGCTCCAAGACCCAACTCGACCTCATAGCTCAACGTAGAAGTCAAGTTAAGCACCACTTTACCCAACTCAATATCGTAGCTCGACCACCAGGGTCGAGTTGAAGACCTAACGGCTTATTTTCCCAGCTCTGCTAACCAACTCGGTGTGAAAGGTCGAGCTGAACACCTCGAAGACTTTTATTGACTTTTTCTATTTGAATTTTTTAAAGGTTATGTAAAGGAGAGTATAAAACCCCTCTTATGATTGAGAACTCTTTTTCCATGTTTTTGCCTCTTTATTCTTGAAAAAGACTAGAACACTCTCTCTTTATATTGAGATCTTTGATTTAATATTTAGTATTTCGCTTTGCTCTCCAACTTTTTCTTCTTATCTCTTTATGCTCTTTAAGATTATGTTGTTTATTCACCACAAGAAAATTGGCAATTTGCGATGCCAAATACCCTAGCAATGGCATCGCAAATGGCAATTTGAGACGTACTTGCGAGGCAACACGAGGCATCGCGAATCGTGAGTCGCAAGGGCGTTGGCATTGCAAACACCTCGCAAGCCTGCGACGCCGGACCGATTCGCAAACGCCTCGCATAACCTTATGTCGCAAGAGACACGCAAAGCTTTGCAACGGTCTTGCGAGGCAGCTCTTGCAAGGCTTTTGCGATGCAGGCTTTGCAAGGCCTTTGCGAGGCAACCATTGCAAGGCCTTTGCGAGGCATGTCTTGCAAGGCCTTTGCGAGGTATGTCTTGCAAGTCCTTTGCGAGGCAAGCCTTGCAAGGCCCTTGCGATGCATCTCTTGCAAGGCCCTTGCGAGGCAAGCCTTGCAAGGCCTTTGCGATGCAACTCTTGCAAGACCCTTGCGAGGCAAGCCTTGCAAGGCCTTTGCGATGCATCTCTTGCAAGACCCTTGCGAGGCATGCCTTGCAAGGCTCTTGCGAGGAAAGCAATTTTTTTTTTTAATTAAATTTATTAAAAAAATTTAAAATTAAATAAATTAAAATAAATATATTAAAATTAAAAGGTTCGACAAAAAAAAATACAAAAGTGGATATTAGTCCGCATTTCCTGAATCGGGACCGGTCTCATCGGGGTTTCTAGAACCGGTCCCTACCTCATCCGCATTTTCCGAGCTGGATGCAGTCTCATCGGCGTTCAACTCCGCATACGTGTCAGCTAGCTCTGGGTCCTTCGCCAAAATAGACCACAACCGATCGTAGGGTGTGATCTTCTTTGCTTGGGACGATATCACCGATTTTGCTTCTGCCAGCTCCTGGGACTGACGATCCAACAGCTCCTTGATGTCTGATGGATTACTGAAGGACTGAGAGAATCCATGTGGAGATACGCACTGCTTAATCCTAGATGAAAGGGAGCCTGTACCAAACAACTTCCTCTTTTTACGGGGAGCGACCTGAAAAAAAAATTCAATTGTTAAATGCAAAAAAAAAATTTTAAATATGGAAAAAAAATGTAAATTATATTAACCTCGGCATATAATTGATTCTTCTGAGCTGTAGTCACGCCACCAGATGCAGAACTCTCGTCGGTGCTGTGTTGTGACATCTCTTGCATCTTAGCCATGACCTCGTTGTACAACTTCTCCGCCTTTTTGTCGACAAAAACGCCCTCTTTGTTGCCATTTTCCTTCCACTTGCCCTTCCAAAGGCCAACTTGGTCAGCCATGCGCCGCATTAATACGGTCTCGAACTCTTTCTGGACCCGGCCCGTGATGGAAGGCTCCCAGTGATAACGTTGCTGCAAAAATTAATTAGATAGTTAGGAATTAAAAATTAATAATAAAAAATATATTTAGAAAATATTGTAGAAACTTACCACGAAAGATAAGAACCAACGATCGACGATATGTTTGGGGGTCTGGCTGAAATTGGCATGCGGTTCCGTGAAATCTCGTTCAAAGATCTCACAGATTGAAGTTGCCAAAACTCCATCGTCGTCAAACCTAGCAAGCGAAAAAAGTAATTAGAAAATGATACTACATAATAAGATTATAAATAAATAATGAGTTTAAAATCATACCATAGGGTCCCCGGTGGTCGATCTGGATGGAGATTAGGCAGAAACTTATGCACCGGATCGTTAAGAAAATCGGTGATATCAACTTGTGTGGACACACCCGGCACAACTGGCTCGGGTGTGGAGGACGCACCCCCACTGTCTTGTATGGGTGTGTAACCCTTTAGAGAGCTGAAACTCGCCCCAGGGGTTGGAGGAACTTGTCTAGATACATGAGACTCCATCAGACTGCGGTTCTCGGGAGGCGTGGGTGGGTTGGACTCGCCAGACCGAGATAGATATCGGGTATAATTGTTGTTGACTCTAGACATCTAAATTTAAAATTTTTTATATATGTTTTAAATTTTAAACATAGGTTTTCTATTATCATTTCATAACAGTTTTTATCATTTTCTAAAAATCGATAATGTTTTAAAAATTGTAAATGTTTTTATCGTATTTAAATTTTAGAAAACAATAATTTGTCAAACGAATACAAAAATTATCTAACTTATGAAAAATACCTAAAACTTTTAAAAAGTGCTAAAAAACCCGAAATTTCAAAATTACAAAAAATACCCAAAACTTTTTAAAATTGCTAAAAACCCAGAAATTTCAAAATTACAAAAAATAGCAAAAACTTTTTAAAATTGCTAAAAACCTGAATTTCAAAATTACAAAAATACCCAAAACTTTTTAAAATCGCTAAAAACCAGAAATTTCAGCAAAATTACCAAAAATACCCAAAAAATTTTAAACTTACAAAAAAATTCGAAATTTCAAAACTACGAAATTGCAAACACATTGCAATGGCATCGCAAAATTGCGAGACTCTTTTGGCCTCGCAAACTTGCAACACCATTGCGAGGTGAGATTTTGTATCGCAAGGGCCTTGCAAACGCCTAGCAATTTTGCAACAGAAAATTGGCATAGCAAAATTGCCTCGCAAATCACATATTTCCTTGTAGTGATTGCAGTTTACGGGTTTTTGCATTTTATGATGATTTGTATGTATATCTATTAGGGTTATTGAGGAAATGAGTTAGATTAGTATGGATCTTAGGCTTGTTAGGTTGTTTAAGGATATAATAACTTAGACCTCTTCTGATTTGGAGTACTTAATGCTTATATCATCCTGAGAAAGAGAAATCTAAGTTTATATATTTTAGCACACATATTATACCCACTCTTCAAGGTCCTTTCATTTTATTATTGTTCTTTACTTATTTAGTTTGCTTGTTCCCTACTTGTTACATTCAATTGCTTTTGCTTCTTTTTTTGTAAAACCAGATGCCTCTAGTGGCTGCTTCCACTAATTAAAGTTATGAATTACAATATATATTGGCTAAATCGAAGCAAAGCAAATACAACTGAACCAAATACATGCTTGGCTTGAATTAGATAGGTCTGATCATATTTTTACTGCTAGTAGTTGCACTTGATTAGATTGACATCTTATTAAGGATAATCGAGTGGTAAAAATTCATGTATCAGCATGTATAACGGCATGATATGTTTCCAATAGCGGATGTTGATTATCTAGACATGATATAATCAAATGATCGTCCAATAATAGGTAGGTTTAACAACAATTCTACTATTCGTTGGAGTCACTTTATTTTCAACTGAAGATATATTGGGAAATAAGGAAACAGTTGAGAGAAGATGGAAAGATATCTCTTGCAGGAACAAAATACTACCGGAAAAATCCAAAAAATGTGGGAGAAAAACCTCTAGATGGCAGAAAGCAAATTTCATTAGGCAAGGAAAATATTCGAAACCTCCAAAAAAACTTGAGGATATTCAGAATGATGACTCTCGAGGAAGGATGAAATTCATGAAATAAATATGAACTAAAAAAAGGTTATGTGGGGGAGGTTGTTTATTGGAAACAAAATAGCATAAATAGGTGGCCTAGGTAAGAAGATAAGAACACGAAGTTTTTTCATGCCGAGACAAAAGAGAGGAAAACCCATGAATGAATTCATTGGTTTGATATAAAATGGGGGAAATTGGGTCACCAGGAAACAAGAATTTGCCAATGAGGCTGTCAGTTATTTCTCAGCCTTGGATTTGAGGTCATGCTTTGGATGATGTCATTTCTTATCTCTCTTGACATTCTTGATGTAAAGATGATGTGGACATCTTTGAGATAGTGAGTAATCCGGATAAATAGCCGGTGTTTATTCACTATTTAGAAAATTTTACAAAATTGAATAATTTTTTCTAATCCTTTTCTTTTTATGTAATCCTTCGATTTCTGAATCACATAGTAAATTCTTTCACCCATAGGATTAGTTAAGTAACTTATCATCAGTTATCAAAACTTTGTTACCACATAATACTTATCTTTTAAATGTTGCATAAGTAGACACACAGAAATCTTCTCTTTGTGACGTTATGGGTTTTCATTAATTTGGAATGTTGATATGTAACTTTTATTAATTACAGTTTTGTAATTACAACTTTTTTATACAATAAAAAAAGACACAATAATATTACACAATTTGTTTAGACTATTTGACTAATTGTCAAACATTTGGAGTATTTGAGTAAATTAGACATAATAGTAATTCATCTTTTATAACCTAAATGTTGTTATATGTCTCAAAACTATTAATCGAAAAGATATAGAATTTAATAGATAATATGTTTCGTTACTCTAGAAAGTAAAAAACAAATTAGAGTGCTCAACTTAATTCAATTGTGCTTGTCTTCTGTTGCTATCTTCGTCTTATGTTGCTATAAAAACTATTTTTTTTTATAAAATATTTTGACTGTAAAGACAAAACCTAAAATTAAAATGTAGGAGCTTTACAGGAAGCAAAAATAATTTATAATCAAAATATCTACAGCAAAAGAAAAATACAATCTAAATCTTACCGCAGAAAGCTTAAAACAATAACACATACTATTATGTCCCATATACTTAAATATCCATTTTAACAGTTTTATTTTATAAATTAATTATACATAATCACTTGATCATGTGTCATATAATTTAAAGTTTGAGATACTGATAAATCGCTATATTGAAAATGTATTAATTTCATAACATTTTCGCATAATCAATCGGCTAGGAAGTTTGAAGTCAAATTAAAAATCAAGGAAAAAGAAATAAAATGAAAAGAAAAAAAGAAAAGCAACAAAATGTGAACATTAATGGCGAGCAATGGACCATAGGGTTCTACATCAGCAAAAGGAATCATTATCTTTACACCAAGAAATTAAAAACGCCTTTAATTGCATTCCTCTTATGGATGTACAAACCACCTTTCTCAATATTTTTTTAATCAATGCCAACTTTTTTGGAATTTATATTTATTTCAGGTTAGGCTTGCCATTTCTTAAGACCCGTTTTCTTTTTGTGTAAATGAAAAATATATGGGTAAATTCCTTCAAATATTAATGAAGAAAACAAGGGATAGATCGGGGAATATGAACTAACGCTGTCTTTAACTCTCTATTGGCTACATGACGATCCTTTGATTGCGATTGGAGTTCATTTTTAGAATCCCTCCAAATTTTATTTAATATTATCATTTATTATTCTACAAGCATAATTCTTATTTTCACTTATCCGTGACTCATTATTACATTACGTGATGAATTCATTGACGTATTACTGTTTTTTAATCCAATTTCTATTTTGTTCCAACATGTTATTATTATGTTTTGTATTTTTTTGTTTCTTTCATTAAATGAACTCGGATTTCCTCTCCCTGGTTGATAGGAGCCTCGGTAGGGAGGGCTTTTCTCCGGTCCGATCTTGGTGAATCCGAACTTTCCAAAATATGGATTTGGGCGGAAGTGAAGTGAAAACCACAAAGGATGGTGGTGAATCCCTTGATAATCTCGAATCCGTTCAAGCCTTGAAATCCTCACAAGGATGAACTCGTCTCTCGTCTCGAATCCTCAGAGAAGAGTGGCGAGTTCATCCTTGTGAGGATTTCAAGTCTTGAACGGATTCGAGATTATCAAAGGATTCACCACCATCATTTGTGGTTCTCACTTCACTTCCGCCCAAATCCATATTTTCGAAAGTTCGGATTCACCAATATCGGACCGGAGAAAAGCCCTCCCTACGAGGCTCCTATCATCTGGTATCAGAGCCGAAAGGTTCCATGGTAACACTCTGTATCGTTCACCTTTCATCTCTTATCTTTGCTTCATTTCATATTTTTTTCTGTTTAGATTTTTAGAAGTCCTAGGAGTCACCAAGCTCTAATACTGATAAAATTCGGTCATTTGTTTATTTGCTTTCATCTACAAAAAAAAAACCCCCATAAAAATCGTTTTCACATTCTATTGTTCTTCGTGTTCATTTTGTTCTTCGTGTTCTTGAAATAAAAATAAAAATAAAATATAAAAACGTGTTTTGATTCTCGCTTTGAAGTCATTTTCACATTCTTATTGTTGTTTTTAATTTGGAGATTTTCAATTTGAATTGTTTCCTTATTTAAAACTAGCCGTTTGAATTTAAGTTTTAATTCATTTTATTTTGTTCTTCCTTACCTCTCCACCTCTTTTGAATTTATTTATTCAGCACTTAGTAACTTTTCTCTTTTAATTTTGAGTTCACAGGTTTATACAATGTCGGGAAATACAAGTGGGAACCCAGCCGAGGAGATTCCAGCCAGCCAACTTACCGGACTCACGGATGCTTTAATCAACATCCAGACACAAATTGCACGGATGAGTGAGCGAATGGCACGACTGGAACAGCCGCCACCACCACCACTACCGCCTACAGTACCACCAGACCAATTCCACGCGAACCAAACAATTGAGCAACCGTTGAGACGAACGACGAACCAACTGAACAACTACACGGAAGAGAATGGAGGCAAGCAGACTGAATATGACTCGGACGAACAGCCCTTACCACGTACAAACAGACCCAACCGTCGAGCAAACCGCCAACAAACCGAACCGTATGCAGGAGGCATACCGCGACAAACCAAACGCAATTGACGCATTCCATATGACCGAGAACCGTATGACCAAGACTATGGCGACACACATAGACGTGATAACGAAGGGCCGGCTCGGCATGCTGATCCCAAGATCACCGCCCCGACCTTTACCGGACGCGTCAATCCAGAAGCATACTTGGACTGGGAGAGACGGTTAGATAATATATTCGATTGTTACGAATATCCTAACCGCAAGAAAATTTCTTTTGCAGCGGCACAGCTAACCGAAGGAGCTCTTACTTGGTGGGATCGAGAGGTAGCAGACCATAGATGCTACCTGACCGATCGATAGTTGGGACGAGATGAAACATCTCATGAGGCGACGGTAAGTTCCATCCTACTATCACCGGGAACTGCAGAAGCAATTCCGGAAGCTAAACCAAGGAACCAATAGCGTAGAAGATTACTTTGACGAGTTCGAGCTCCTGAAGAACCGACTTGAAGTAGAAGACTCGGAAGAAGCCTTAATGGTTCAATTCATCGATGGACTCCACGAGCGGATTGCCGCCAAGGTGGAAAGGCACCTGTACCACAACTTGCATGAAGTATTGCATCTCGCCATCCAAGCCGAGCAGCACATCAAATAGAAGACATCCGTTCGAACTAAGCATACTTGGACCGCACCACAGGCCGCAGTACCTGCACCCAAGAAAATGGAGATTGAATCCCGATTCAAGAAACTGGCAATCGAACCAACCAAGCCAAAGGAGTTTCCAACCACTTCTAACCCGTCATGAACACGTGACATTACTTGTTTCAGGTGCCAAGACCGCGGGCATATGACTAGAGATTGTCCCAACAAACGTGTCATGATTATCACAACCGAAGGTGGTTATGAGTCGCAAGACGAGCATGAGGAGGAACCGGCTGACCATACTCCTGAAATTGAATATCCTGACATGGGAGAGTCCCTCATGATACGCCGAGTCCTTAGCACCAATATGGACAACGAGGAGTTGATGCAACGGGAAAACATCTTCCACACCCGTTGTACTATCAACACCAAGGTATGTAACTTGATCATTGATGGTGGTTCTTGTACTAACGTGGCAAGTAGGTACATGGTCGACAAGCTGAAACTTCCACGCATCAAGCACAAACAACCATACAAGTTGCGATGGTTGAATGACAAGTCAGAAGTAATTGTGGACGAGCAAGTCACCATCACATTCAGTGTTGGTCGATACCACGATCAAGTGGTCTGCGACGTGGTCCCGATGCAAGCAAGCCACCTCCTTTTGGGACGTCCATGGCAATTCGACCATGAAGTGCAACACGACGGACGGACCAACTTTATACACTCTCGTGCACGAGAAGAAAAAGTATACACTGGCCCCGCTCACACCGACCCAAGTTCGTGAATTCAAGCAAAACAATCCAAGGAAACCACGGTAAAACGTTCCAATTTCTATGTTTCATCTCGCACGGTCTCTAAGACCATTAACGACCTTGGACAAGTGCTGCTCATTGTCTTTAAGGATTGTTTAGTTGCAGGAACAAATGAGGTAGAGTTACCGGTCGAAGTCTCTCAACTTTTGAACCAGTTTAAAGATGTTTTTCCAGAGGATATCCCACCCGGACTACCACCCATCCGAGGAATACAGCATCAAATCGATTTAGTCCCCGGAGCACCCTTACCCAACCGTCATGCTTACCGTATGAACCCGGAAGAGTCCCGAGAGCTAGAAAAACAAGTCTGAGACTTGATGAACAAGGGTTACATCCGAGAATCCCTAAGTCGTTGCGCTGTACCGGTACTATTGGTGCCCAAGAAGGATGGATCATGGAGAACCTGTGTGGACTGCCGATCTATCAACAACATCACTGTTAAGTACCGACATCCGATTCCACGTTTGGATGATATGCTAGATGAGCTTAGTGGCGCATCCATCTTTTCCAAGATAGATCTTAAAAGCGGATATCATCAAGTGAAGATGAAAGAAGGCGATGAACGGAAAACCGCCTTCAAGACCAAGCAAGGCCTTTACGAATGGCTTGTCATGCCATTTGGTCTTACCAACGCGCCTAGTACCTTCATGCGGCTCATGAACCAGGTTTTGCGTTCCTTTATCTCTAAGTTTGTTGTTGTATATTTCGATGACATTCTTATTTATAGCAAACCCTATCCGATCATGTGTTGCATCTTGAGATGGTATTGGACACTCTGCAAGGAAGGCTTGTTTGCCAATCTCAAGAAGTGTACATTTTGCACTAATGAGGTAGTATTTTTAGGCTTTGTTGTGAGCTCTACAGGTTTATGAGTTTATCAAGACAAGATCAAGGCCATTCAAGAGTGGCCAACGCCTAGTACCATCGGACATGTCCGTAGCTTTCACGGATTGGCAAGTTTTTATAGGAGATTTGTCCGCGACTTTAGCACCATGGGCGCACCCCTCACAGCAGTCATCAAGAAGGATGTAGCCTTCCATTGGGGATCTACACAAGAAACCACCTTTTCAGGAGCACAAGAATCGATTAACACAAGCTTCGGTATTGACTTTACCCAACTTTGATCTAACTTTTGAAGTTGAGTGTGATGCATCAGGAGTAGGTATTGGCGCTGTGCTGACCCAAGGGAAGAGGCTCGTGGCATTCTTTAGCGAGAAATTGAATGGAGCCACACTCAATTAGCCAACCTACGACAAGGAGCTTTACGCGCTGGTTCGCTCCTTGGAGACTTGGCAGCACTACCTTTTGGCCAAGGAATTTGTGATATACACGGATCATGGGACACTGAAACATCTAAAGGGCCAAACCAATCTCAAGAAGAGACATGCTCGCTGGCTCGAGTTTATAGAGACCTTCCCATACATCATCAAGTACAAGAAGGGCAAGGAGAACATAGTAGCGAATGCACTCTCAAGGAGACACGCCCTCATCTCGACAATGGAAGCTAAGGTATTAGGATTTGAGTCAATTAAGTCTCAATATGCTGAAGATGCAGATTTCAAGGATATCCACGAAGCTTGCGGCCAAGGAGTCTATGGAGACTTCTATATTCACGACGAGTTCATCTTCAAGAAGCGTTGGCTGTGCATACCGCAAGGATCACTACAAGAAATACTAGTGACGGAAGCTCATGGAGGAGGACTTATGGGACACTTTGCCGTGAAAAAGACCTTAAGCATGCTCAAGGAACACTTCTTCTGGCCGCACATGAAACGCGATGTCATCAAACATTGCAAGTGTTGCACAGCATGTCTCACGGCTAAATCCAGGTCACATCCTCATGGATTATACATGTCATTACCTATATCTAACGCCCCTTGGGTAGATTTGTCTATGGATTTTATTGTAGGCTTACCCAAGTATCAAAAGAAGGATACAATCTTGGTTGTGGTGGATAGATTTTCCAAGATGGCACATTTTACGCCATGTGAAAGGGCCATGACGCGACTCGAATCGCGACCCTCTTCATGTGAGACATTGTACGTCTACATGGCATGCCCCGTACCATTGTATCCGACCGCGACCCAAAGTTCCTCGGCCATTTTTGGCGCACATTATGGAGAAAACTCGGAACCAACTTGCTATACTCCACATCTTGTCGTCCGTCTGGATAAACCGAAGTTGTCAACCGGACCGTATCAGCCCTGATTAGAGCAGCTGTTGGCACCAACATGAGGAGCTGGCCCGAAGCATTGCCATATATAGAATTTGCTTATAACCGTGTTGTTCATTCCACAACTAACCGTTCACCTTTTGAAGTTGTGTATGGTTTTCAGTCTTTGTCTCCTTTAGATCTCAAGCCGTTGGTCCCACCGGAGATAATCAACCAAGACGGCGATGCCAAAGCTGAGTATGTCCGCAAGTTGCATGAAGACATCAAGGCCACCATCGAGAAGCAAACAGCCAAGTACAAAGCACACTCGGACAAAGGACGTAGAGAAGTCATCTTTCAACCCGGAGATTGGGTTTGGATGCACCTAAGGACTGAAAGGTTTCCTAAGGAACGGAAACTGAACAAGAAGCTGGCACCACGAGGAAATGGACCGTTCAAAGTACTTGAACGCATCAACAACAATGCCTACCGCCTTGACCTACCTTACCATATTAAGGTACATCATGTGTTCAACGTTTCAGACCTTACGCTTTATGATGCAGAAGAAACCGATCTGATACCGGATCGTTCTCAAGGGGGATGGAATGATGAGGCCATCGACCATAGCCTCCTGATCATCACGGCCATCCAGCGCATTCCAACCATCCGGCACGGACCAGACACCCGAAGCAAGATCAAGGCCATCCGAGACAAGTTCATCAACTCCATCGGCACGCTACTCAACCTGATCGAGCCCATAGCCGAGACGGACTTAACCAAGCTTAAGCCGCCCCAAGAATACGAGGTTCTTACAGCCCCAATCACGGGAAGCTCTACACCGACAAGAGACGTAACTCCATCCGCGACCTACACCGAAGACCGCACGCATGTGACCCGCGGATTGGCCCAGGTACGCATGTGTTTTATCGTTTCCATAACTGCAGGTACGATCACAGCTCCACCTCCTTAAGCCCGTGATAGTGTCTAGGTTCGTTCGGTCCAAGAAGCTTGTATAGTTGTCGACATTGTGTCAACATACTTTCCATCTTTGGACTATATTTATTGTTTGATTTTGTTTCCCTTTCTTTTGATCCCGTCTTTATATTGTGGGATTCTTGTTTCATTTTTTGTTTGATTTTGTCTTTATGTTGCGGATTTTGTTACCGTTGCCCATTGAAGGCCCCCAGCCATCGAACCACTATATAAGGTTCCTTTGTGGCATTTGTTCATTTCACCTTTTGATTAATAAAGATAAATGTTTTCTTGTTAGCACAGCCGCCACTCTTCTCTGAGGATTCGAGACGAGAGACGAGTTCATCCTTGTGAGGATTCCAAGGCTTGAACGGATTCGAGATTATCAAGGGATTCACCACCATCCTTTGTGGTTCTCACTTCACTTCCGCCCAAATCCATATTTTCGAAAGTTCGGATTCACCAAGATCGGACCGGAGAAAAGCCCTCCCTACCGAGGCTCCTATCACTGGTGATGGCGATCAACCAGAATTATTCCATCAAAAGTATTCACGACATTCTTTCCGATATTCGGAGTTTATCTTTACCTTTAAGTTTAATCATTTTTGTTATTTTTTTTTTGTCAACGATAAATTATATTGAGCCACAACTGACCGGCCCAATAACTAAATTCCTACAAAATATAGGCTGAAGGACTCGATCCCTAGTTGTGAATTTTTGTTATTTAAATCAAAAAGAAGAAGTTAGTGTAAAAAATACTTTTTTAAAATTAATAATTGAAATGACAAAATTTGATATGTAGTTTAAACTTCTGAATTTTAGCTAAACTAGTGATTTAGAGAATGGTAGAAGAGAAGAGAAAAAATACACGACCACTTCAATCTACGGGAAGGCCCATTTTGTACCATTCCAGTTATTAAAATTATATGGATCTAATCGGGGAGGTGGGTAACTTAAAATGGACTTGACTAAATTTCTAATTATTCTCAATATGGTCTAAAGATTGGACCAAAAAAGCAACCCAACCAACAAAGGTTTGGCCTTTTTGTGGGTAAGAAATTAAATAAGTATAGTTTGGTTAGAAAAAGCATGACTCATTTGGTCAAAGCATGAATTTTTCTATGTTTATTATTGGAAAGATTCGTAGTTGACTTGTTGGTGAGTTGGAATTTGAAAATTAGACCAACCTCTCCACTACAAAAAGATGCAGTAATGAGGTCAATGGTCTTGTTCTCTTCTTGTGTGTTTCCTGAAATCACTCAAAAAGATTAAAGATTGAAAAGCTCATTCATTCTCTCACACGCAGCCAAAAACATTGCCTGCAAAATTCCAAGTAAAAGAGAGAAAATTGTAACTTATGCAGGTTGTGAGAAGGATTCCATCAGGAGAAGGAGCAGAGATGCCAGGTCGATCGGAGGTGAACTGGGCAAGACGGAAGAGTCACGGGTCGGGTCTGAGGGTTAGACTGCCTTGCACGTGCTCTGGACGTCCTGGTTCGACCAAGTGTGCACGGCATGGGTTTATGGTTCCGACTAATGAGAAGCTTATGCGGAAGGCAAGTGATGGAAGCAGAGAGGTGTTGCGGAGAGCTTTGACGCCTCCAGCTCGGCGGATGAATCTCCGGTGGTGGAATTTCCGGCCAACCCCTAGCAGACTTTGTAAAATGTCTTCCGTTTGATCATGAAATTGTGATTCAAAGCTGATAACTTTTTTTGTTTGATTGTAAATTAAAAAAATCAGAGATTTTTATATTTCTAGAAATCCAATAAGAATCAGACTCAATTGGAGAGATTTGAAACATAGCATTCTTGTACGGACAAGAAAGTTTTGGAATGCAAAGTAGTACGAAGAATCAAGTGGATGAGTTATTGTTCTGAGTTGGCAAAATAAGCCGATCTTTGCCTTCGATTAGTTTTGCAGATTTGATGATATCTCCTGTCTTGATCTGCCCCAGGATATCTCTTCCTGCTGTTGTGTATCTGCAATTTTTTTAACCAACAAAAGCATATCCATTACTCTGAATGCATATTGCAAGTTTTGAAGAATTCAATCAGATGTTTTAGAAACTAATACCCGAAAACCGAGAAATTCCCTTCATCAAAGGATAAGCCTCCTAAGCCAGACTGCAGAAATGATTCAATATTCAAAAGCAAGCTCCTTAGGATCAAAATGGAACTAAATGAAAGGAGTTAGAAGAAATGTGTACGTTTCTTTTATCATATAGGTAGAAGAAGAATTGGTAAGGAGAAGAGTATTCATCTGAGGTTTCGCTGTGAGCCATTGCAACAGCTCCATAAACCGAGAGAGGGAGAACTGGTAACTCCCCATCCTTTCAATGTCAAAATGCATAAAACCAAAATCAGCTTTTTGGTTTTGATTTGGTAATAGACGCAGTTTCATTTTACCTGGACACTCAGCGGGGTTCTGTAGAGAGGTTCAAACTGTCCAGAAGGCATTACTTCTAACGGAACACTAACACTCTCCACCTTACCACTCCGGTCTTCTGAGATAACCGCTTGGTTCACGGTACTGAGTTTGGCTCCATCATAAGCACCAGTAGTTACCTAATAAAACTCCACAAGCAAAGAGTTTGTGCCACATATCTTGAAGATTTTAGAGTAAAGTCCCTTAGTTTCAAGATCTGGAGCCAGCAAAGGTTAAGAGTAAACTACCTTACCAGTTTTGCAAAATTCCCTGCTGTTAGAGGTGCTGAATATCCATCTATTATGACCTGAATCCATAATATTAGCAAAGTAGCGTCTTAATGAAGGTACCGTTCTAGAGACTGGTTCAAACTTACAATTAAAGCTTTTTTTTATATAAGATTTAACTTTTATACCTGGATTGTAGCACTCTTTCTTTGTTCACCCCCAGCTTCAGCTGAAAATGTCAAACCATCACCTTTCTCAATGGTGATTTCCACAGTTCCTCTTCCAGCTAATCTAAAATTCCACAGAAGATCTATTTTGTTTACAGCTGATAAGAAAAGTTTAACTCAAAAAGACAGAAAAATGGACTTGCCTGGGATAGTTTAAGTATTGCTCAGGAAGCAAAAATGACAATCCAGATGCCTGCAACAACACTTTTAATGTCAGAAACTTAATCTTGTGATGTTTCAACCTAATCAAAAGAGATGAGATGGGAGAGAAGAATTTCATGTACTTGTAATAACTCCAGTTCTGCAACAGTATCTAGTGATGATGCCAGGCCAAGGGACACTTTATCAGGATCTTGTTTCTTAATAGATGTTATAAGCGCTTGTAAACCACCCTATCAAACAAAACGACATAAGATTAATAGTCGCTTATAGCAAAATCAGATAAAATCTAGAACATATATCGGCCTAATTCAGTGGTAAACTAAAAGAAGTTTTTATTTAACACTATCAAATCACCTCTTCCACCAAACTTTTATGAAGTTATTACAAAGATTACAGTTCATCAAATTGAGAACAGAGTAGAGATTAAATTCACAGTACCTTGCCATCAATTAGAGTTGTATACAGTTCTGAGCCCTTGTCTTTCAAGTCTGCTGGTATACTAGCCAATATTGAATCCTTATCGTCCACAGCCACCTGAAATAATTACGTGAAAAGAAGTTCAAGTTTGTGTTTCCACTATTCTTGCAAATGCAAAAAAAATAGTCCATAAGTTCAATGTCAATCAGTCCAAGATTCTCTTAAAACATTTGAATATGACGCACGCAAAACAACACCGATCAAATGCTATTCAGAAGCTTGTATAGACAAAAAGAAGTAACGAAGTATACCTTTAGAGCTTTCTTTACATTACTCTCCATGCTACCATAAGGCTTTCTTTGGGGAATTCTCAGAAGATATGATATATCTTCTAATGAAGCCTAAGGAAGGACACATCATAGAGTAACAGAATCAATAACTTCAAAAACCAAACGTACCCGAAGCAACCAAGTATAAAGTCAAAGATAGTGACAAGCCTGTATAGCCTTCATGCCTGGATTAGCAGGAATAGCTCTTCGTAGAGCAAGTTCCCCAGTTCTTGGAACTTTCGTGTCCGGAGAATAAAGAACAGCCTCTGCAGGTGATATATACGCAGAATCAAGACCAAGCAAGGGCAATGGAGACCAAACTTGAACCAGTATCAGGATCGTTGCAACAAATTTCTCGAGATTTTTTGATCCAGCTTCAATAGGGTTCAATTTCGAATCAATTGAAGAAATGCAGGAAGGTATAAGTTCCTGCACTGCTGAAAACGAGTTTTCAGAACGGAAATGTGAATTTATTATGAACCAGAATTATAAATTGCTACCAGACATTAGATATAGATTTTGAACAATGGAAACCGATTAACTATCAAGTAACCCTAATATGACATCATCCGAGAGAACTACATGCATTTGAGATAAGTTTAAACCAGACCTTAGTGCCAATCTTTGTGGATGTAGACTGCAATCTCATTCGAAGGATTCCAGAACTGGTACGACTGAAAGGTGATTTGGGATTTATGAAGAGTGATCTGCGGTTGAATGGCGAAGGGTGGAGGATGCAAGTCCGGTGAGATAAAACGGTGGAAGATGGCAAAAGAGAAGCCATTGATGAAAGCTTGAAGTTACAGAGACAAGGATAGGGAGGAGGAAACGAATGAGCTTTCTTCTTGGCGCGCCTCATCTTCCAGACGCTTACGTGGCGACATGCTGGCGATATACGTGACTTCCAGTGAAATCAATATACAAAACGCCATGGTGTTCTCATCCGTAGGGTACAGACAGCAACTATTTTGCTTCTCGTTGGTTAAATAACTCGACGTTTCGAGAATTCGCTTGTGCACATTTTGCCGTGGGTTTATAAAGATGAATTAAAAGTAGTTTAAGGCTTGGCCCAAATGTGGCCCAAGTAAATAAAATAATCAATAGGGGACAGATAATCACATTGACGTGAAGTGAATGCCCAACTACACATCTTTCAAAGACGACATTCTTGATATTTACACATCAAAATCGGATCTTTCTTCTTTTCTTTTTTCAAATCGTCCACAGTTTTGAAGTTTCTCTGTTTTTTCCTCCATGACGTTAGATTTTTATCATAACGCAAATAGTAAGAATAAAGCACAAAGATTAAAGATCATATTAAGTTAATAAAACTATAGTTTATATAATAAATACAAGACAGAATTTGCAAACGCAGAGTTTTGCCTCTATTCAAGCATCTGGTTCCGCTTCGCCTCCCCAGACGCCACATACATTTTGATATTCTGGTATGTCGTAAATTCGTAATTATATATCACAATTATAATTTCGACCCTCCAGACTTGGACTACGTGCCGTTTTCTACATAACGAACCGACACACAACACTACCGTTTTAGTGCCACGTCATCATCTCCAATCGAGGCGGACTTCACGTGGTCCGGCGATGAGTTTACTCGGTTTCCGGAAAGATACGATGTGGCTTCTGGCCATGAACGCCGTGACTCGCTCAGAAACTCGGATATCTTCCATTTTCAGCTCCTGAAGACGCCGCACGTACTCCGGCACGTGTAAGAGATCCCAGACAACGGACAGACCTCCAGGCTTAACAACCCTTACCATCTCTCCGAGAACTCTCATCCTCTCCGCCGCTGCCTCTACCGATTTTTGGCCATGCTCTTTCCCCACTGTGTGGACGAACACCGACGAGACCACCACGTCGAAGTAATTATCTCCAAACGGCAATGTTCTCACATCTCCTTCACGGCAAGTCACATACTCTTGCACACCTGCACGATTTCAATGAAATATGAGTTCGATGAAATCTCAAAACATCGATTAGTGAGCAAACTGATTTGAGAAGTGAATGTACCTTCGAGTTTGGCGGTGCGGAGAGTGGAGAGTGTGGTGCGTTTGGAGCGGTCTAACCCCACGACCCGACCCGAGCTACCAGTTTTCTTGAGCTGTGTAGCTACGGCATTGAGGAGGATACCACGTCCGCAGCCGAGATCGAGCGCCGTTTTGACACAGGACCAGTCGCCGACGGAGCTAACCATGCGTTGAGCCATCTCGTACTGAAGCGGAACGTCAGAGTAGACAAAATTAGCGGCAGCGAAAAGGAGACAGACGGCGGAGAGAGCAGTGACGGCTCCGGTGAAACCTGCGGCTAACCTGGAAGCGCCGGAGAGGAAAATGGAGTCGAGGAAGAAGCAAATCTGGTCGAAGTAGATGAGGAAGAGAAGTGAGAGAAGAGAGAAGAAGAAAGCATGGAAGAGAAGGAAGAGGAGTGTCTGCCATTGTTCAATCCCGTATATTGCATAGATCTGAGTCCAATCTCTTTTCCCGGCGGTTTTACCCATTTGGTTCCAGATTCCGATCAAACAATTCCGGTGAATCTGAAGCAACAAAATATATAATCAAACTATCAGCTCCTCCTCGCATTTGAAAATTCACATTCAAAAACTATAACTAACAAGTAAAGTAAAATCTAAGTACCAGAAGCAGAAGAGGATCGGAGACGGTGAAAAGAAGCTGTTTTCTTCGGGAAAAAAACAAAACAGATCTAAGAAGAGTTTGAATCTGACTTTGGATTTCAGCAAATCTCTGAGCTGAAGATAGATAAAGGAGGAAGAAGAAGATACGATGTAGGGTAAGTGAAAAGAAGAGTATCGTCAGAAGATCAGAATGGTGAGAGTGACTTATGAAGATGGAAGTAAAATGAGCAAAGGTTTTTTTTATTTTTGTCCAACTTTTTATCTTTATTTACATTTTCACGCGCTTTCTTTTCACTCTATACTTGTGG
Organism: Lepidium sativum; assembly: GCA_023374145.1. NCBI lineage: Eukaryota > Viridiplantae > Streptophyta > Magnoliopsida > Brassicales > Brassicaceae > Lepidium > Lepidium sativum. Next base: position 36,604 of record JAKUCM010007180.1, on the reverse strand, counting down.
ATTTCTGCATTTTCAAACCACTGATTTTTTCAATTTCTTGAATTAAAAACCCGCAAAGTCACACTCTATTTTAAAATAATCTGGAGGTTGCTACAGAAAAATCATTAGTTAACCTTTTATCTTGATTCTATTTAAAATACACCCTTAACTATTTATTTCTTTTGATGTAGTTGCAATAAGCTAGCCGCTGTAAATTTAAACCCACCAAATTTTGTTGATTAATAAACCATGAACAATTAAAATCTATTGGCAGGAATTAGATTTCATTTTAGACAATACCTTTAATAAACAACAGGGTGAAACTATTCATATAATATAGCTTTGACTAATTACATACTTCAAAGCAAATGCGCGTTAGAGGTTTTAGACCAGAACCTCATAGAGGCGACAAAATTTAAAGTATGTATGCATCTTAAAGATAATGGTCATGTTCTTTTCGCAGTCGCTAGCAACAGTGACTAGCGACAGTGACTAGCGACAGCGACCAAATCATGTTCTTTTGGCAGTCGCTGAACCAACGACTGATCGCAGCGACCAGCGACTGCATTTTTTAGTCGCTAAAAAATTCAGCAACTAGTCGCTGAGATCAGTCGCTGGTTCAGCGACTGCCAAAAAAATAACATAACGACTAAAAAATTTTTTCCCAATTTTTTCACCAATTATTTTTAAAAGAAATAAAATAAAATACAAAAATATATAAAATAAATTAAAATTTTGTAGCTACCTATAAGATTTTATAAAAATTCATATATAATTTACATATATATAAAATAATAAATAAATAAAATTATAAAAATTTAATATATATAATATAAATTTTTGTTGTTAATTTTTTACTATATTATATTTTTTATATTTTGTTTATATTTTTAGTTTTTTAAAATTAATATACAATATAATTTTTGTTCTATATTTTTTACTTTATTCTAATTTAAAAATATTAATAATATAATAATTGTATATCATATATACAAATTATATATTAATAGATAATAATAGATAATAAATTGTTATATTTCATATATGAATGTATAATGTTAATAAACTTTTATATAAATAAAATATTAAATATAACAAAAATATTAAATGATATACATATTTTTATATTTAAAAATTAAAATATTATATTTTAAATTATTTAAAATTTTAACTACTTTTTTCTAAGTTTTATTATTACAGTTTTTTAAAATTTATTATTTAAATTTTTTTATTTTGATATTACATATTAATTTTTATTATAAATTATAAATTAAAAATTTAACAAATATTATAAAAAATTGTTAGTCGCTGGTCGCTAGCGACTGCAAAAAGAACAACACAGCGACTGATCGCAGCGACTACTAAAAGAACATAAAACTGAAATAGTAATCGCTGTCGCTAGTCGCTGATCGTGGTCACTGTCGCCAGCGACCACAAAAAGTATAAGGCCAATGTTGTTTTTTAGTTTATGTATGAATATCTTATAATATTATTAATTTGGAAATACTGTGACAGAAAAAGAAAAAAAAAAGAGGCTGTGGTGCTAGAGACGACGTGAGATTGGAATTGTAATCGATATTTCTGTTAACATGCATCCACTGTGTTCCCTCGACCTCAGATTCGAGATCGCCTGCAATTCTCTAAAGATCAAATTGAGCAAAAGTCTAAATTAGAAGAAGAAATATATTATATGACTCCATTGATTAAATTTAATTTTGAAATTAGTAAATGTAGAGCATTTGATATATACAAAAAGCAAATAATACTTGCTGGTTCAATATGCATTTATTCCAAACACTATACTATGTGTTTACTATTATTATTCATTTTGTAGAGATATGCTATAGAAGAAGAAAAACAATTACTAAGTGGTTTTGGACTACTCATTTCTATTGGTTAAAGCCAGCAATTAATTTCCTCTAAATATGAAACTATCAATCATATCTATTTAGTGAGGAATTTTCATATGGTTTCTAGACTTTGGCCCATAATCCAATATTCTTTCCGTCTTAAAATAAGTGTCTTTTGGGCACTATTTAGTTATTTTAGAAAGAATGTCGTTTTTAAAACTCCAATATAAATTTTCATATAAAATACCTTTTCTAGCCTCGAATATGTATTGTAAAAAGATATAAGAAAATTTCCAAAAATTAGTTTCTACACATTAATAATTTACTAATATCTTATTCAATTCTCTCAATTCCAATGCAAATAACGTATATCATAATCATTGATAAACTGAAGAGCTTTAATTTGATATTCCACATAAAACAAAAACCATGAACACTATCACTAACAAGTATGTTGTTATGAAAATCACTATTGAATTAATATAAACATTTCCAAAATTTTAAAATTTTGTTTGTTTGCCTCCACTTCAAAAATAGTTTGCGTATAATATTATCTCGATCAACTATGATCCTAGAATTAAAATAAGTGATTCAAGTTAACCAAATTCCATGAATACAAGTCAGCAGCTACGTCTACCTCAACTAATCTATGTGTATCTTCCTAAATTGTTTCATTCATTGCGTCTCGAAGATGAGAAGACTCAGTTATGTATTTTTCTTTTCCTTTTTCCTCTCTATTTCGATTAGACGACAAACCAATTCATGTCTTTAGCGGATTGAAAGCAATGGACAAGCTTCTGGTTTATCTGTGGGTTACTGGAAAAATCCAAATATCATTGTCTTTGTGGTGATCTGTACGCCAAAGTTGGGAATCTCAGTTTGAGTTTTGAGTTTTCAGGTTCAATATTCATACATGTTTCCACTACAAGAGAACATTAGTTTAGGGACAGAATTTTACAACATTTTTGGGGACATCGTAAATTTGGGACGTCTCTGCAACTCCTTTACGACGTCAGTGGAATTCGTCGTAAAAGAGTTGTGAACGGACAACAAAAAATTTCATTGTAACTTAGTTGGGATTTTACGACGTTTTGACAACGCTTTGCCATTTTCAGTACATTTTGTTGTTAATTAGTCCCTAACTTGCAACTTGTTTACGACGTAAATCTTTTACAATGAGTTAAAAACGAAACTTGAAATTTGGTACACACATTTTTTTGTGTTACGTAATTGGTTTAAAATAAATTCTAATGTATGTCGTAAAAGCGTTGTTAAAGTTTAAATTTCATTGTTAAATCGTCTCTACTTTGCAACTCTTTTATGACTAATTAGTTTACAACTATTTAAGGACAAAATTTTAAATTAGATATTTATGGTTAGTTACATATGTTGTAAATTACTCGTATTTGGTTTAACGTTGTAAAATCATTGTTTATTTTTTGCCTATATAAAGAGGAGGGCTCTCTTCATATATCACAACATCAAACAACAACAAAAAAACTCAGTAGAGAAGAAAAAAAACGGTTTGGAGAAGAAGAAAAAATAATTTTATGAAAAAATAACGGTTTTGGAAAAAAATCCAAAAAATGTCTTTTGGTGTAGATATATTCGAGCAACGAAAGTAGATGTATATGCATAGAGATGATGCATGAATCATGACAAAAGAGTTTATGAACGGGCAGAAATATTCATGCACTAGGCTAGTCAAACTGAAATCACGCTTGAATCGGGTTAAATGTTATGTCCTTGTCGAAAATGCAATAATACGAAATTCGCCCGAGTATAAACTGTTTGGAATCATCTATTAAATAGAGGGCTTACACCACACTATTACATTTGGTTTCACCATGGGGAAGGTGATAGTGTTTGAGGGAACGATGAAGCAAATAGTAGTAATTTTAAGAATGTTAAAGGTAATATAGGTGAATCAAGTAATTTGCATGATGTTGGTTATCAAAATGAGATTTATGGGGTTGTAGAGCATGATAGAATGCATGAGATGCATTTAAGGAAACTAATACTGATCAACCTATAGTTTCTGAGACATCCAATTTAGATGCAAAAATGTTTTATGACATGTTAGATGCTGCAAACCAGCCTCTTTACGAGGGATGTAGAGAAGGTCTGTCTAAATTATCATTGACAGTTAGGATGATGAATATTAAAACAGAATGTAATTCATCTGAGTCATGCATGAATATGTGGGCTGATTTGCTCAAAGAGTATTTGCCGGAAGACAATGTGTGTGTTGAATCATATTATGAGACGCAGAAATTTGTCTATAGTCTTGGGTTGCCTTGTGAAATCATTGATGTTTGTATAGATAATTGTATGATCTATTGGAAAAATGATGATCTGTTACAAGAATGTTGATTCTGTAAGAAGCCAATATATAAGGCACAAGGGAGTGTGCGTAAGAAGGTATTGTATCAACGGATGTGGTACTTACCAATAACTGATAGGTTGAAGAGGTTATATCAGTCGGAAAGGACAGCAACTGCGATGAGATGGCATGCAGAGCATTCACAGACGGATGGAGAGATTAATCATCATTCAGATGCAAAGGCGTGGAAACATTTCAATACGGTACACAAAGATTTTGCTAGGAATATTAGGATTGTTTATCTTGCTCTATGCACCGATGGTTTTAGTCCGTTTGGAATGTCTGCCAGACAATATTCTTTGTGGCCAGTAATCCTTATGCCTTATAACCTTCCTCGGGGATGTGCATGGAAAAATAATTTTATTCCTAAGTATACTAGTTCCTGGTCCTAATCATCCCAAACGTGATGAGTTTGAGAAAAGTGATAAGTAGAAATGGTAGTAATGAGTAAGAATCTGATTGATAATGTGGTTTAATATGTACGAACAATCTACCTTACAATTTGCATGTATCTTCAACAACCTACGTTATATCAATCAAATTTTTAACTACTTGAATTTAATAGATTACTTATGTTTGATAACGCGAAAACATATAAATAGTCGTTGAAAACATAGAAATATATAAATAAACCGAAAAACACTTTGAAAAAAAAACAAGAAAAAAGAAACGTCCTAAAGACGTTGTAGGCTAAAAACGTTGTAAGGACGTTGGCAATTAACAACGTCTTTACGACGTCGTAAGCTCAAAAAGTTGTAAAGACGTTGGCAAGAATATGTCTTTACGGTGTTGTAAGCTTAAAACGTCATAAAGATGTTGGCCAAAAGGTCGTAAAGACATTGGCAGATGAAAATGTCGTAAGCACGTTGTTAACTGCCAACGTATTTACGACGTTTTTACGATGTTTCTCAATTACTATTACATACAATGTACTGTTACGATACGTTGCACCCACACTTAGTACCTTCTTTACAAGCGTTACGTTGTACATTAGACCCTAAATTTACAACTCGTTTACGATGAATTTTTATTTTCCAACGTTTTTACAATGTCCCATAATTCCTATATATACAACACCAATTTTGCAACTTCATTCCATCATTCAACAATCCTCCTTCTCTCTCTAAGGTATTCCTCCCTCCATTCTCTCTACAATTTTTTTTAAGTAACAAATGATATAGGATGTTTAGAACATGTATAGGTTGTTTAGAAATTATATAGTATATACGAAATTTAGAATTTAGAAATTATGTAGTAGTACGATCCAATTTTAATTTACGGAAAATTCTATTGTAGGTACTACATATATGACACCCCGTAGACATACACACCATGTCCATTACAAAGACATGGTGCACGGCACTTCATCGTCATCAACTTCCTCGGCTGTGCCGGAGTTATAGTCACAGTCCCAGCCGCTAAGTCACAGTCTGTCGGGTCCTTCTCTGATACCATAAGTTGTCGTAGACCCTCCACCAACGAATGCGGCGATTCATCCAGACCTTTTGGTGCCACCAGATGCACCATATGCACAATATCGGGTTGAAGATATTCTCGTAGCTCCGAATCGCGAGAATTTGCCCCTCTACATATTGATCGACCAACTGGTACTTATTGGTATGTTTTCATTTATATATTAATTTATTTATTAGATTTACAAATTTAAAATAATTATTTATAAGTTAAATAAATTATACTTATATCTTTTTTAAAAATTTTAAGTTTGGTCTGGATAGCAAGGTGGGGCACAGCATCACATAATGCATCAAATGCTATTTCGTGGAGGCGACTCTAAATTGGAAATCAACACCGCACTACATTCGCATTACATGGTTCAAGATTTTCGCGGTAAATAATTTTTTTGTTAAAAATAAAATTACTTTTTATTAAACATATATAACTAATATATATTAAATCCTAATTACTTTCTTTTTTTACTAGTAACGTTGGAATTGGGACGTCTCCATCAACGAGACTGTCCGACATGAGTTCAATCACAAAGTCATAAAGCGGCTTTGTAACGCAGATTTGGACTCAAAGACCGAGTGGGAGGTGAAAGAAGATGTCGGAAAACCCACTTTCATGACCAACGCATGTTAGGAAGGGTTTAAGAGTTATTGGATAGACTCGACCTCGATAAGGAGAGCCGCTCAGTGTTCCGCCTCGCAGAAGACGATTGGTGCAGATGGGTTGTTAGTCGCTATGTCTCACACTACGGGCTAGATGCCTTTCGGCGGAGTTGCCATACAAATAGTAAGTATTTTTTTTAAAATTAAATATTTTTGTTCAATATTATTTAACTTAAATTACTAATTAATTTAAATTTTTATTTTGTAGGCGGAAAATATTGGACAAATTTTTACGCTTCTAAAATTGGACGCCGCAACTCATAAGAAGAATTCAGGCGTCTTCGTTGATTCTCAGTGTGAGCAGCTACACAGTCAGGTTGAAGCTGCTGTTCAGGAGCGTCAAACTCAGCTATCATAGGAATCCTCCGATGGTACTCATGTGGAATTGAGTGCTCCTAAAATCAACGCAATTTATAAGTAGGTATTTAATTTAATAATCTAATTACTTTTAATTATCTAACATTATTCATATATTATCATTCCCTAACAAAACGGCTTTCCAGATTGCTCCAACAAAAAATGGACGAATTATTGGAATAGGATCCGCCCAATATGTCCAGAGAGTCACATCTAACTGGATAGGAGAAAACTTACTTCGCAATCAGTTGCATGAATCCCGTGCAAAAATAGCCGAGATAAAACAAGCGACAGATCAGAAATTTGCAGCAATGGAGTCTATGATGAATATTTTGGTTGCGGGCAATCCTCATGCAACTGAGGCTTTGGAGCGTAGACGTCGGAACCTCGGGATCATGCCTACAGAGAATGTCGAAGTCGATTTTAACGAACGAGTTGCCGAAGATCAAGACGATTGTAGTACGAACCTGTTCAACGAATTACTACGATAAATATTTTGTTATTTTAATTACTTTTGTAAACATATTTTAATATCATATTTTATTTTAATTAATTCAATTCATAAATTTATTAAATTACAAAAAAATTAATTGAATATTTCTATTAAAAAAATTAAAACAATTTTTTTCGTTCCTAAATCGTTGGCAAGAAACGTAAAAAAAGTTCTTTAATTAGTTGTAAAATATTCGTCATTAAGTAGTTGTAGAACATTTCGTCTCTAATTAGTTGTAAATATTTCGTCTTTAGTGAGTTGTAAAATAATTCGACTTTAATTCGTTGTAAATTGTTTCGACTCTAATTCATTGTAAAAGGTTTCGACTCTAATTAGTTATAAACATGGCGTTGTCAGTTACTTGCTAAATTTACAACAAATTTACGACGTTTTTTTAACATTGTTTTTACAATGATGACCATATGTTACGACGTTTTTACGACGTTACCTTTATGATGTCTTAACATCGAAAACTGTGAGTTGTTAAATTTTACGGCGTTTTTACAACTCCGTATGTCTTACGACGCGCATGACACGATTAAACATGTGACGTTCCTAATTCGTTGTAAAGTGCCTTAACAACGAAGTAAAGACGAATTTAGGAGTTGTAAACGACGTGTTCTCTTGTAGTGTGCGTCTTCTATCTTCTACGAGTACAACACCGTTAAAGTTTCTGAGGATGTATATATTCTTATATCACCTTCGTATGATCAGAAGTTTTAGTTCCGTTTATCTAATGCTTCTAATTAGATCGAAGCTTACTCCATGATTGAAAGCTCTGTTAAAACAGTATAACATGATAACACTCTATTTCTCCTCAATTAGTTGTGTTGAGTAGGTGTCAATTGAGACTTGATTGTCAATGTTCTTCATATATCTGTACCGGGTGCTGCTTTGTTTTCAGGGTTTGTTGATAGTGACAACAACAACCTCAAAATTCAGTATGTACTTTGCCTAACAACAGAAAATTCATGGATGTGTGTTATATGTGGGGTTGTTGGCTGCGGGAGGTCAAAATTGCATTTTCTTGGCAACTGGACTTGTTTCTTTGTCGTTATTCTAAGGTAAAAGTATGTCAAGAATCTTGCTGAAACAACTACTGGTACTGATTTAGAACACTTTTGCTGACTTTCAAAATATAAGAGAACTTTTATTTTGTGTCTTAAGTTTTGTGAAGAATGGCAGAAGGATACTTATTTTAAAATGAAAGGAGTAGTTAATAAAAAAAATAAACATCCCTTGCGTAACAACATTGGTAAATGAATGGTAAGTACAGTCATTAGATTACAGCCGTCCATCAGCTGCTTACAACACTTATGATGGCGACACGTGTAATCATTGTCGGAATTCGATTCTCCGCTAATTGTGGTTTGTAAACGTTGACAAGACCACTTGTAATTACGATCAGACAGCAGCTGGATTCATTTTCCAATTTAAAATGTCGCTTTTCGAAACACACAAATTCGAAAGATTAATTATAAACAATTTCGAATGGGATTATGAAATAACGAAGCTTGTAAACCGAAACCAACCTTACTATTTCATACAACAAAAAAATCAAACTCTGAACTAATTGCTTAAATAAATCTATTCAGAAGAGTGCTTATTAACAAAAGAAAAAAAAGCATTTGTGTAAGATCTCCAAAATATATAAATTTTTGGAAAATATATAAATTTTGAGGCGGCCTAATATATAAAATGCCTATTTATTAAATTTTGTTTTAAACTTTTCTAACTCTAGGCATGACAGTGGTCTATCTATATTATATTTTGTATTGATGTAATTATTGTTAGCAATGTGCTGTGTTAAATGGAAAAAATTAAAGAAAGAAGGATTGGAAAATACTTTAAAACAAGCTTCCCGCAGAATATTCATTCACACTTCTTTATAACGAAAAAGAAAATCTTAAAACAAAGTAAAGATGGGGTCCAATGGTTTGAAAAACAAACGTAAAAATGAGTATGGAAAACAGAAGGAGACCCATTAACCCCACACAGCCTTTTTCAATACAATACACTCAAGTCTAAACCTTACGTTCCTACTTGCTTCATCATTTTTTTCTTTCTCAAGAAAATAATTATAATACTATATATTTTGTAGATAAAATTGAAATCAAAGTGAATCTTAAGGTTCGAAAATTTAATACGATAAAATGATTATTAAAAAAGGTGCATTCTGAAGTTATTAAACGTAGCATTCTTACAGGAGATAATAGTTCCATGAGTCTTCTCTTTTTGGGAGAAAGTTGTCAGCAGCTCATACCTTATGAGTTTAAGAGCTGCCTTTATGGTTCATTTGACCCTTGTGTTTACCAAACTGAAAATTGTTCAGGTTTCTCTACAGCTCTAAAAACGTTATTTTATCCGCTATCCAATGTTTTTGGTGTGTTCAAGTCTCTGTCTCTATCTAATTGTATTTTATTATAATCCGTATGTCGTTTTCCACAAAGCAATGTTTATATCTTCTGTATTTTTATGTTGTATTGCTGAACATTTAAGTTTCAAAAGAAAGAATTTGAGTGACAAAAAAAGATAAGGTGCAAATGACCTCTTGGATATGGTTTAAAAGTTCATGGTTTCAAAACTTTTGGAACATGGAATCAACGACACCAAGAGAGAGTTAAACTATTGATTAGACCTCTAAATTTGTGATAATGTAGGGATTTATCGATTACGGATATTGAAGAGATAGTCATTGATCTAAGGAACAAATACAAGGAAATGAAGGACTCTAAATGCACCAGAGTCTTCCACAAGATTGCAAGGAAGTTTCAGCGTTTGGGCTTCACGTATCCATTAAGGTTAATGGGCCTTCTAGCTTTGGGCCAAGATCCACATCACTCAGGTCTTCTTCTTCAAGTAAAAGAGTGAAGAAGAAGGTAAAGAGGATCGAGAAGCTTCAAGTCTGTTAAGCTTCCTCTTTCTCTCTCGGTTGCAACCCTATTTTTCTTTCGATTGTATATAAGAGAGCTAATCTCTACGTTTGTGTGTAACCAAAAGAATATAGTGTGAGTTTCTGGTATATCATAACTCGGTGATAGTGGATTCCGGAGTACCGACTCTGGTGAGACGTAAGACTCTGTTTTGGAGTCCGAACTCGTTAATCTCTGGTGTCATTTTCTTCCCTAAATCTTCTTTCTACTTTTATCCGCACAAATTGGTATCAGAGCTGTGTTAAGGAGGATTATTTATCAAGAATCGAGAAGAAGGAAGAAGGAGTCATCAAGTACAAGCGATGACAAAGTCGAAGTCGAAGATTGCAGTCTTCGACGGATCTGGTGATTACGGTCTGTGGAAGAAGAGAATGATTGCTTTTCTCACAGTAGAAGGGTTGAAGGACGTTCTCAAGACTCACGAACCAAAGGTTTAATCGGAAGAAGACGAGAAGAAACCAGATCAGAAAGCGAAGCTAATTGAGGAAGAACAAACTTTTTTGGAAAAAGACGAGAAGGCCTTAAATCTGATCTTCTTGGGTGTCGGTGATAAGGTCCTGAGGAAGATCGAGAGCTGTACAACCACAACAACTACTATCGAGACATTGGACAGGTTATTTCTTCCCACAACTCTTCCAGATAGGATATTTCACAACTTGAGGTTTATTCGTTCAAGATGCAAGACAACAAATCTATATATCAGAATGTAGATGATTTTCTAAAGCTTGTTGGAGATCTGAGACATCTTTAAATAGAATTAGAGGAAGAAACACAAGCGATACTGTTGTTAAAATCTTTACCCGAAGAATATGAACATCTCAGAGAAACATTGACGTATAGCAAAGAAAAGCTTTGCGTTGATGATGTTGTTATGGCAGCTAAGTCAAAAGAAGTGAAACTGAAGAAAGGTGGAAACAACAGTAGAGAAAATGGAGAGGGTCTATTTGTAAGAGGCAGATCAGAGATAAAAAAGAATGGAAATTGGTCCAAAGGAAGAAGTAAATCAAGATCGAAGTCTAAAGATAAGAAGAAAGGAGAATGTTGGATCTGCGGGAAAGAAGGACACTACAAGAGGCAATGCTACAAATGGATTGAAAGAAACAAGGGAAGAGACCAGCAAGAAGGAGAATCATCTTTAGCCAGAGATGATGCCAAAGATCTCGTAGGGTTGGTGACATCATAAGTGAATCTATCCAGTGGAAATATCAACCAAGAAGAATAGATTCTGGACTCCGGATGCTCATTCATATGACACCTAGAAGGGATTTATTCACGACGTTCAAGGAGCATTCAGCCGGGAAAGTCAAAATGGCTAACGAGACATTCTGTCAAATAGAAGGTATTGGGTCAATTAGATATATAAATCCAGATAACACTAGTTTTGTTCTTCATGGTGTCAGGTATATGCTGGGGATCTCTAGGAATCTTATCTCACTAGGAATTTTAAAGGAAAGAGGATGCTCATTCAAAGGTGGAGATGGGATATTAAAGGTAGTCAAAGGAAGCATGGTGGTTCTCAAGGGAAATAGGAGACAATCACTATACATCTTCCAAGGCACAGCTCAGGTAGCAGAATCAAATGCAGCAGTATCAAAGAAAGATACTGAAAATACCGAAAGGGACAACACAAGACTCTGGCACAGTCGCATGGGTCATATAGGAGTTCAAAGTCTTAGGATACTTCAAAAGAAATGATGCATCAAGAACTCAAAAAACACAGACATCAATTTTTGTGAAGACTGTGTGTTTGGAAAAACACACAAGGTAAGCTTTGGTACACGTAAACATGTCACCGAAGAAAAATTAGATTATGTACATTCGGATTTATGGGGCTCTCCTAAAGTTCCATACAGCTTAAGTAAATGTCAGTACTACATCTCGTTTACTGATGATTATTCTAGAAAAGTTTGGGTGAGTTTTCTTAGGTCTTAGGATGAAGCTTTTAAAAGCTTTGTGGAATGGAAAACAATGGTAGAGACTCAAACAGAAAGAAGGGTAAAGAAACTCAGGACTGACAATGGACTTGAGTTTTGCAACTATGAATTCGACAAATTTTGCAAGGAAGAATGAATAGTAAGACACATGACATGTACTTACTCATCGCAGCAGAATGGGATAGCAGAACGACTAAACATGACTATAATGAACAAGGTTCGAAGTATGTTAAGTGAGAGTGGATTGGAGCCAAAGTTCTGGGCTGAACCAGTATCTACAACCATCTATCTGATAAATAGATCACCCTCATCAGCAATTGAATTCAAGATACCAGAGGAAACATGGACTTCAGCAGCACCAAACTTGGAGAATCTGAGAAGATTTGGATGTCTGGCGTATGTTCACACATCAGAGGGAAAGCTAAAACCTCGAGCAAAGAAGGGAGTGTTCACAGGATATCCTACAGGGGTGATATGATACAAACTGTGTCTTATAGATGAACATAAAAGTGTCATAAGCAAGAGTGTGCTCTTTAGAGAAGACATGGTTTATAAAGATATCAAGTCAGAGAGACTAACAGGTATAAATCATTCTGATTCTAATAAGTTTCTAAGTGTTGAGTTTACAGGAAGAAATGCAGATGAAGGTGGAGCTACTACAACAAAAGAAAGTAATGAAGAGCCTGTAAACTAGAGTGGTAAAAACAATAATCGAGAGGAAGACAATTCAGACTCTCTAGAGGATTATCAACTTGCTCGAGACTGGACTCAGAGAACAATAAATCCACCAACCAGATATCAAGATTACAAATGTGAAGGAGAAGCAGAGGATGAAGCCATGTATGTTTTCACTTGTGCTCTAACAGAAGATGCAGAACAAGGAGAACTGAGATCATTCGCGGAAGCAATGAGTGATCCTAATAGTGTCAAGTGGAAAGAAGCATTTGTAGAGGAGATGAAGTCACTCCACAAGAACGGCACATGGATTATGGTAGATAGACCATAAGGTAAGAAGGTAATAGGATGCAAGTGGGTATTTAAAAGAAAGGCAGGTATTGCAGGAGTAGAGAAGCCAAGGTTCAAATCAAGATTGGTTGCAAAAGGTTACAACCAGAAGGAAGACATAGATTTTACAGAAATCTTTGCACCAGTGGTTAAACACAAAACAATTAGATTCATTTTATCTATTGTAGCTAACTTTGATCTTGAGTTACAGCAACTCGACGTGAAGACAACTTTCCTTCACGGCGACTTAGAGGAATATATACTTATGGATCAACCCGAATGTTTTGTTAATAAACAGCATCCGAACAAGGTATGTTTACTCAAGAAATCTCTTTATGGTCTAAAGCAGTCCCCTAGGCAATGGAATAAGAGATTCGATGAGTTTATGCATAGAAGTAGTTACATAAGAAGTGAACATGATAAATGTGCTTACTTTAAGAAATTAGAGTCAGATCAATATATCTATTTGTTGCTTTATGTTGATGATATTCTAATAGCTTCTAAGGATAATTCACATAAAAGAATTTTAAAGGATTTATTAAAGTCTGAGTTTGAGATGAAAGACTTAGGTGATGCTAGAAAGATATTAGGAATGGAAATTTGTCGAGATCGTAATGCAGGTACTCTCAAAGTCACACAAGAAAGCTACCTTATGCGAGTTCTAAGTAACTTCAAGATGGATCAAGCTAAGGCAGTATCAACTCCCATTGGAGCTCATCTGAAGTTAAAGGCAGCTACAGAGCAACAACTAAAGGATCAGGAGCAAATCATGAAGAATATTCCATATCAAAGTGCAGTCGGAAGCATCATGTACGCCATGATAGGGACAAGACCTGACCTTGCATTCACAGTGGGATTGAGCAGCAGATACATGAGCAAACCAATCAAGGATCATTGGCAAGCTGTGAAATGGGCTCTCAGATATATCAAAGGATCGATATCAACATGTTTATGCTACAAAAGGAGTGAAGAATTCAAAGTTGTGGGATACTGTGACTCGGACTATGCAGGAGACTTAGACAACATGAAATCAACTTCTGGGATCGCGTTCACAGTTGGTGGAAACATAGTAAGATGGAAGTCAAACCTGCAGAGTGTAGTGGCATTATCTACCACGGAGGCAGAGTACATCTCATTAACAAAAGCGGCGAGGGAAGGTGTATGGTTAAAAGGTTTTGCAGCAAAGTTTGGTTACCCACAAGACTCAGTAAAGATCTATTGCGACTCTCAAAGCGCCATTGCACTATCAATGAATGCAGTGTATCACGAGAGAACTAAGCATGTAGCTGTCAAGTTCAATTACATAAGGGACCAAATAAACAAAGGAGAGATCGATGTGTTGAAGATATCAACTTCAAAGAATCCAACTGATATGTTAACTAAATTAATTCCAATATACAAGATACAAGGAGCATTGAAGATGCTTCGCGTGTCGAAGAATTAAGTTGAAGGGAGACAGGAGATCCACCAAGACAAGAAAGATCAAGACTAAGGTGGATAATTGAAGAGATAGTCATTGATCTAAGGAAAAAATACAAGGAAATAAAAGACCCTGAGTGCACCAGAGTCTTCCACAAGATTGCAAGGAAGCTTCAGCGTTTGGGCTTCATGTATCCATTAAGGTTAATGGGCCTTCTGGCTTTGGGCCAAGATCCACATCATTCGGGTCTTCTTCTTCAAGTAAAAGAGTGAAGAAAAAGGTAAAGAGGATCGATAAGCTTCGAGTCTGTTAAGCTTCCTCTTTCTCTCTCGGTTGCAACCCTATTTTTTCTTTCGATTGTATATAAGAGAGCTAATCTCTAAGTTTGTGTGTAACCGAAAGAATATAGTGTGAGTTTCTGGTATATCGGAACTCGGTGATAGTGGATTCCGCAATACCGACTCCGGTGAAACGCAGGACTCTGTTTTAGAGTCCAAACTCGTGAATCTATGGTATCATTTTCTTCCCTAAATCTTCTTTCTATTTTTATCCGCACAGATTTTATTCACGTTGAGAAAAATCTCTTCTCCAGAAAAAGTAAAATTATATAATTTGGGCTTTATCCCAAAAATGTATGTTTCGAAATCTTTTAGTTAATAAAAAAAGAAAGGTGCAAATGAAGGTTCCAAGAGAATGGTGGATTGTAGCAAGGACCTGTGTACGGACATAGTGTTAATATGACACGACACCAGTGACCACTATGGAAAGCTTAGCTCATATATTAATCTGAGGTCGTCACCAATACGCGTCTGAATTTGTACTTTTTTTTTGGGCCATAATTGTTGGCGAATAGCTGGAAATGATACTTCAATTCGGCTTAGGGTGGGATTATTTAATACTCATGGTGTACTGTGAAATACTAAGATTCTTAAAAACATTTTATCATTCAATGAAGTCTGTCGGTGCTCAGTGTTCACATATGCTCAACGTTTCTAAATCCAACTGATTTTTCATCTCTTGATTTTAGTAACTCACATGACCAGCTATCTTAAGATATCTTATCAAATGTCAATTTATATTCTTTTGGTTTTGTATTATCATCGATACTTAAACATTTTCTTGACGGAAGAATATAAACAAATAACGTATGTTGTACAAATAATAATTTCCTAAACTATAGTTTTATATATCTACATGTACATCACTTCTTTTTGTTATTCTTTGTGATATTCGTCTGTTTAACAATGATTAATAATCATTTATGTTTAACTATGGTAGATTATGAAACTAATTTTAATTATAGGGCTATAAAATACAAAACCCAGTGATATAGTTATAAGAAGCCATTATGTAGAAATGAAAGTCGTTAAATACTTAAAAAGAAGACATAAACATAAACTAAAAAGACTTAGACGAAATTAGTTGAGAAAGTAGCAACCTGATTAGTTGGTAGAGGCAAAGCAAACTAACCAGTCGTTGACTCATAACTATAGTCTTAACTATTGTTTAATTATCTAACATACCTATTTAATTAGCACTACCTAACACTTTTTATTTTTGTCATAACATTAAACCTTATCTATTAATCAAATACAAGTGGCCATTTGCTTTTGACTAATACAAGCACATAACTTATTCTGTTTATATTTGATATTTTTTGGACCCTTCTTTATTGAGATGCGATAATTTTGTTTCTACTCAACAAAAAAGTTAGGCTCTGAATAGTTAATTACCTTAGAAGAACTTAGCCGTCAAAGAAATGACATCATAAGATTTTTGTTGATATCTTATCTATACGTTCAATTTGTTTGACTTTGTAGATGTAACCATTTATGTTTTAATAATTACAAGGTGAGCAAAATATCGAAAATATGTTGTTTGTTGGAAAATTGACTGCGAAGTGCAAACACAGAGTCGTCGCAAGGAAACACAAAAAAAAAGAAGAGAATTCATCAAAAAAGCAAAACGAACAAAAACTGAAAAATCTAGACTTTGGGCTTACTTTACAAGATAGCCCAATTCAAAGACCTTCAAAGAGTTTAAGGTCCACTTCTATTCACGTGGTTGATATGTCACGAAGACCAGACAGAAATTGGTATTAGAAATTTGACAATTAAAGATCAAGACTTGGATTTTTGCACGACCCATAAAGGAAGAAATGAAACACTGAACCTCCAACTATAATTTTCCACGTGGCAGAAACCCACCAATTCATCGCCTTCACGCACTGATTGATATACAACATCCCTAAGTCTTATGCATAATTTGGTACGTCGCATCTATACATTATCGAAAACGTAATAAATTCTATCATTTCTCCTTGAAATCTGGAAGCAATAACTAAATGAAACCTTATAAAATAACATCAAGAATTGAGTTAGTAGTTGAGGGTTAGCTCTGGGCATCCCAGACTCGAATATCCGAATGGGAACCGATCCAAAAATTCAGGTCCGAGTACTTTTTGGTTATTCAAAAAAGTAATTATCGGGTCTTTATGTTGTATACCCACGAGTATCGGTTCAGATCAGGTAATACATGATACCTGTTCGAGTACCCGAACTTAACGGATGTCATCGGTATGTACGCCCACCACTCATCTTCCCGCGTGTGTGCTTCACTTCACATCCTCTCTCTTACGCATGCAAGATTCCCTCTTCTATTCTCTTCTCTTCTCTTCTATTCTCTTCTCACTCCACCTTCTATTTTCTTGATTAATCTCTGCAATTACAAACTCGAATCACGGCGTTCACCATGGTATTGTGGCCCTCCTCCGCCGTTATTGTCTCCTCCATCAACGTTTTCGAGAGCAAAATTCCATGTAATTTTCTCACGATTTCAATCTATGTTTCGTTTTCGGGTCGACATTCTCGACTAATTCTTCAATTATGGTCTTTATTTACCTTTATATTCTTCATTCTTCTTTATTTAGTTAGACGAAATCGCAATCAAATATTCTAGGGTTTTCGATTTTAGATTTTTTAGGGCTTTTTGATTTTAGATGTATGATTCAGTTGTTTATGTAGTTTTATCAAAGAAATTGGTACGAATTCCCAATTAATCATATATAATTTTGATTATAATTGATCCGATCTAATTTTAAGGTTTTCGATTTTGTGTTTTTTAGGGGTTTTTGATTTGAGATGTAGGATATAACAATTCATATAGTTTTGTCTAAGCAATTGGTACGATTTCCCCAAAATTATATATAATTTTGATTTTAATTGATTCAATATAGTTTTAGGGTTTTCGATTTAGATTTTTAGGGCTTTTTGATTTGAACATCCTCTGACTCGTGTGATGGTTTTTCTTACTGCTTAGTTAGATGCGTATTTGTAAAAGCAAATCTTTGGTTTGTTTGGTTTAGATTAGGTTTGACTGGGTTTAGAGTTATCTTGATTAGAATTTACTTTAGGATCTGGTGTGGATATCTAGGATACGTTGCAGGAATTGCCTCATCCTCTCTATGTTGTTTGTTAAACCATATATCCAATTGTTCTTTAATTGCTTTACTCTTTGTAGTCTTTGAATGGTTTAGATTTCGTAGGTTTCCTTTTTTTTTATCTTGAGTGTCGTTCAGTTTATTTTAGTATAATTTATAGATTAGCCTTAGTTTAGATCCGATATCATCCAACACTTTGGTCAGTTTATCCTCCAAGAGTAAGACTGCAATGTTTCATTTCAACAATTACGAAGAACCTATAAATTTGAGACAAAGCTCTCTTGTTTTTTACTTGTAGAAATCGTGTGTTATAATACTCTTTTCATATTAATAAAGTTTCAGATTTCTTACTTGAATTCTTTTGTTCTTTTCACATAAATACAAATCTCTTGCGCATTAAAATGAGTAAACTGAATTAGATATGAAATTCGACTGTTTGAGTAAGTCTAGGCTAATTTTTGCTTTCGACTTTTTGATCCCACTCCATCATTTTTGTTCTGTGTCTTGTAAATCTATGGAATCGATTTCTGTTTGTGTTGGTTGTCACTGCTGAACTACCGTTATCGTTTGTAGAAAGTCAACCTTGGAAAACCTTTTGCAGTAGGGTTAGGTTACCAAAACCACACTCACGTAGATCTGCAACCAGAGACATATATGAGTTGCATTCGAAAAAAAATAGAAATTAGAAAGCTTCTAAGTGATAATAAGCAGAGATTATCATTGACAACTGATATTTGGGTAGCTCCTTGTACTAGAGCTAGTTATATGGTTATAATAGCACATTATATTAATCAGAATTGGAAATTGAAGAAGCTAATCATAGGGTTTAAAAACGTACATGATCACAGAGGGGTTACAATTGCTAAATGTTTGATTGATTGTTTGACTGAGTGGGGGAAAATTCAACAAGTAATACTAATGCAATGGGAAAATTCAAAGAAGAGTTTAGACTAGTAGGAAATGAAGCTTTAGTGTTGGATGGTGATTACTTACATGTGAGGTGTACCACACATATCCTCAATTTGGTTGTCAAAGATGGATTTTCAGAGATAGATGATTGTGTTTCTGGAATTAGGAATGCAATAAACTTTGTAAGATCTTCTGAAAATAGACAGAAATCGTTTGAGTTGCGGGTTGACAGTGGGAAAATTCATAGAGGAAGTCTTCCATTAGATGTAGGAACTAGATGGAATTCAACCTACTTATGCTTAATCAAGCATTGAAGTTTAGAGTCGCTTTCGATAAGATGGAGGAAGAAGATGTACCTTATAGGTCGTATTTTTTGAAACAGTTAATGGAAGTAAAAGAGTGGAACCTCTAGTTTCTGGTGATTGGGAATCAGTAAAAGCTCTTATGAAAGTATTGGTATTGTTTTACAAAAGCACAATGGTGTTGTCAGCTTCAACTTCAGTCTGTTCTTATTTGTGTTACAATGAAATTGTAATAATTGCTTTAAATCTTCAGTCTTATAATAAGGGTAATAACCTTGCTTTGAAGAGAAAAGCAATTGCTATATCTGAAAAACTAGACAACTAATGGAGTGCAACAAAAATCAACAAGATGATCATAATTGCTAGTGTCTTCGATTTGTCTAAGAAGATGAAGTTTGCACAGCTATGCTTTGAGAAGTTGTATGGTAAAGACAGCCAAGAATTTGCTCAGTTAAACAGTGCGGTTATGGACATTTTGGGGAGATTTTTCGAGGAGTATAACAATAGACATAACACAACAACCTTTGTTACAAATTCAGCTCTGTCAAACGTTAATTCATCCTACTCACAAGAGAATTCTGCCTCGGAGCGAATGGAATCAATATCAGTGGATAATGATCTCGAGTATGAGAGAATGGATTCTCTCTATATAGAACTTATGATTGAGATACGATTGCAAGATGAGAGTACAAAATTAGAAATATACCTAAAAGAAAAGGTAGAGAATCCTAATCTTATGGTTGGGGCAAATTATGATGTGTTGTCTTGGTGGAAACATAATTCAATGAAGTTTCCAATTCTTTCTGAGATTGCAAATGATGTACTTGCAATGCAAATCTCATCAATATCATCTGAATCAGCATTTAGCACTAGTGGAAGGGTTTTAGAGCCATCAAGGAGTTGTTTAATAAATTATTCGATTCAAGTGTTGATGGTTGTTCACCAATGATTGAAATGTGAAGTGAATGGCAGTGACAAAGTCGTTATGACAATACAAGAAATGCTTTCAGATGTTGAGATGAAACATGAGCTCATGAGGGGTAGGAAATGCAAAATGAGCTCTAAGTTTTGTTCTGTTTTTTTTTTTAAGTTTCGTATTAACTTCATTCTGTTTTCTTATATTAACTTCATTATGTTTTCTTATATTGCAGAGTATGAAAACTTAGGAGGAGTAGACAACTGAGGTTTATGAAGAATGAGGTATGAATACTTGATTACTATCAAATGATCTCATATGTTTCTGTTGCAATATGATAAACATATTGACTTGATATTTATGATATGTTTTAGGGGGAATGAATTTGAAGTATGGTTCAAATTGAAGTTCTTTTTAGTTCTTTGAAGTTCTTTGTATCTTTGTAGTTATTTGAAGTTCTTTGTATCTTAGAACATGTCTTTGATACAATTGGATTGTGTTTCAGAATCAAAATCTAATACATTTAGATATTGTTATGTCTGTTTTTAATATTCGGCTACTTTTTGTTTTAGGGTACTTTTTGTTTGCGGGTACTTTTTGTTTTCGGGTATCCGAAAATATCTGAGTAGTACACATCGAATTTTCCACAATTAGCGGATCCGAACTGACACACTTACGGTTCTTCATTGAGAACCCGAACCGACCCAAAACCGGTAAGACCGGAACCGATATCAAACCGATTTAGTTTTGGTTCTTATATGGGTATCAAAATTGAGAACCAGAAAAACTCAAACCCAATCGTGTATTACCCAGACCTGATCCGAATACCGGAATGCCCAAGGCTATTGGGGTTGTATGTACGCACGTCAAAATAATGCCATACTTTATTTTGCCCCGAAGCATTCACATGTGTACATCACCAAAGCAACTAAATGTATAATAATCTATCTGCGCGAATCTTCACAGAGAACACGAGCAACAACAGTTTTAGGATAAAGGAATGGTGTGTTTCTGTTTCTTAGTGGATTAGAAGAAGAAGATGAAAGGAAGCAAAACGGCGGCGAGAATGTGTCCTCGGTGTGGTTGTGGTGCAAGAGTCGCCTACATGAAGACTTCCACCAGGTTCTGTCTAATTCCTATCTATTGCACATCTTGGAGAGCCATCGTCTGCAGCTTCTGCGGCTCTCTTCTTAAATCCTACCATTGAGATGTCATTTTACATCTTCTTCTAAGTTTTAGTTTCTCTACTGAATTCTGATTTTAGTTCTATGCATTATTACATAATTTGTAGTTTGCAATGTTACGAGTATACTGCATAAACATGAAAAAGAAGTTTGGTATAGAAAGTAAAAATTGTATTGTTTTTGGCGTACCTAGTAGGATACTTTGAGCCAATGCACGAAAATGAAACCCCTTGTTCTGTTCTTATACTTTCTAAAATTGCTTTCATCAACAATTTTTTTCTGGTAAGACTATCACCAGCCATTTGCAAACAACACTCCAAATGTAGATCATTATTTGTTAGGGGTGGACAAATGTCCCCCTGACCCACTAAGGATCCACTAATAACAAGTTCATATAGGCCTCACCTTTGATATACATCATCAGCTCGTGGGCTTCGTCCATGACATACATTTTTGGCTAATGGGTCTTGTCCATTAATTGCACACTCAACACATGAAGGAGAAACCCTAGAAGGATTCCCTCTATAAAAGGTGAAAAGGACCCAACTGAGGGTGGAGAAAACAATTCCGCCACACACTCAAAATATTAGCTTTTACCATTAACATTAAAAACTGAGTTTTTGACCTCGTCACTCTTGTAATCACTCATTTTTGCTACTTAATAAACAAAATCTTCTACCTCATTATTCCTATTAATCACTGTGCTAAACCTAGTACAAACAATTGATGCTAGAAGGAAGGGGAAAAGGAGATTCTCAACGCATAAGTAGCAGGATAACAAATCAAACCTCACGGGCAGGGATTAGAAAGTTCCTCTCGCTCCATCGACGACCCCGACGACGATGAAAAAAGTTATTCAACCGGCGATGAAGAAAATCGTCCAGCGGGCCGAAATCTCACAAAACGTTGAGAAATATAAATTCGAAACAGCAACCAACACTATCACTGACCAGACATTCCGAGCAGACACCAAGAAAACCCTAAAAGCCGAGAAGATAAACATATGACCGACTCACTCCTCGCCATGGTAGAATGCATGAAAGACGCGGCCAACAGGTCTGAAGCATCATCGAAAATACTAACCCATCCATGCGTCGAGCTCAACCAACCGAAGAGTTTATCTCTGCCTGCTTGCAAAGACTTTTGTTCAGAGACTCTCCAAAACCCCGTCAAACCAGAGAACAAGCGAAAGTGCCGACACAACCAATGCCGACACGACTCACGATGACTGGACCTAAGGAGAAGGGGAACAACAAGTTAGAAAAGAAAGAGGTCGTCATTTTTTCATGTCTCCCCATCATCGTCTCCGTCGCCTCTTCATCATCTTAGCGCCAAACAACTTCACCTTATTGTCATCACCTCAACGACTAATAGCATGGCATCACCTCGTTGACCTTGTTTTCATCATCATGGCGATGGCATGACTTCACCTCGTCGTCATCAACTCAACAACTGACTAAATAAATTGTCACCTTGTCACCTCTCACTTGACAAAATCTCACCTCATTGCTTTGACATCTAGCAACATCGTAGCCAAAATCTAGCCTCGTCACCTAGACATCCAACAATGTCTTAGCCAAAGTCTCACCTCGTCCCCTTGGCATCCAACATATTTCACCTCATCACATGACATAATGTTGTCACCTTGTCACTTGATAGGACTCTCTCTCCTCGTCATCTAGCATGTTGTGACATTTCTTTGGTGTCATACAATGCCTTTGACATAATATCTCCTCGCCATTTCTCTTCCGCTTTGTATATTGCCTTAGCCAAAATCTCCTCATTACTTAGGAAGTGACCATCTATCCTGGTCATCTTACGATAAATATTTCACAAAATCTATCCTCGTCATCTACCAGGAGGGTGTCACCTCATCACTTGACTGAACATCATAACTTCGTCGCCTCACATGTCAATCACCTTGTCATCTAACACGTTACATATCCTCAGCGTCGTAAAATGTTGTAGACAATTTGTCCTCGTCACCTTTCCTCGGCATCGCATAATGCCTTAGATGGAATCTCTCCCTGTCGCTTATCACCTCTACTCGGCATGCATTTCGGCCTTAGAATTTACCCTCGTCACCTAGCAGGTCGCCACCTCTCCTCAGCATACAACACATATCTAAAAAAGAATCTCTTCTCGCTGACTAGTAGGCCGTCACCACAACATTACTACCTAAGCGCTCTGGGATACATCTATCTTTTAATTGTGCATTTCTATATTTTTAATTCATGCACATTGAAACAACGTAAGTAGAACTACGTCCGTCTCTGAAAATATATTTTCTCCTAGTAAACAATTCGTCTCGGTAAGATAGGGTATGTCGAACTAAAATTTTGCTCCCAAATTACCTAAGTAAAAGCTGAGGTCCAGTTCTCGCATCGACAAGACAAGATAAGCCAGACCATAATTCCGCTTCTAAGATACCTAAGCCGAGCTCACTTTTTGCATCATCAAGACAAAGTAAACCGAACCATAATTCCGCTCCTGAAATGCCTAAGTCAAAGCCAAACCTAGTTCTCACATCGGCTAGAGACGGTAAGCCGAATCGTAGTTCTGCTCCTAAAAAATGCCTAAACCGAGCTCATTTCTCGCATTGGCAAAACAAGATAAGCCTGACCATAATTCCGCTCCTAAAAGGCCTTAGTAAAAGCCGAGCCCAGTCCTCGCATCAAATAGACAAGGTAAACCGGCCCATAATTCCGCTCCTAAAATACGTAAGTAAAAGCCAATCTTATTTCTCGCATCGGCTAGATAGGGTAAGTTAGACCATAATTTCGCTCCTAAAATGCCTAAGTCGAGCTCAGTTTTTGCATTGGCAAGACAGAGTAAGTCGGACCATAGTTCCGCTCCTAAAATGCATAAGTAAAAACCAAGCCCTGTTCTTGCATCGGCAAGAAATGGTAGGTCGAACCATAGTTTATGTACCTAATATACCTAAGGCGAGCTAGATACTCGCTTCGACACTTATGGATAAGCCGAATACCATTTCCGCCCCGACAAAGATACCGAGCACAAAACGAAAATAAAACAAAAGAAAGAAAAATTGGGAGGCAAGAGAGCATGACCATACTTTCTCTTACTCTCCGCAAGTTACTTCTAACCCTGTCAGTATGAAGGCCTGGCCACCGATGCGCGCTAAGCTGCTCTAGGGCCGCCCTTCGGCCTTGTCAGTCTGTGTCTCCCTCGCATGATCGACCTCATCAGTTTGACTATGTCCCCGTTCGGCCTCGTCAATCCGAGTCTCTTTGGTCTGGTCGACATCATTAGTTTGATTAGTGCTCCATTCGGCCTCGTCAATATGAGTCTCCCTAGCATGGTCGACATCATCAGTTCGACCAGCGCCCTTCTCGGCCTCGTCAACCTGAGTCTCTTTGGCGTGGTCGATATCATTAGTTAGACTAGTGCCCCATTCAGTTTTGTCAAATTGAGTCACCTGACGTGATCGATATCATCAGTTTGACAAGTGCCCTATTTAGCCTCGTCAATCCGAGTGTCCTTGGCCTTGTCGTTATCATCAGATTGACCAGTGCCCCATTCGGCCTCGTTAATCTGAGTCTCCCTGGCCTGGTCGACATCATCAGTTTAACTAATGCCCCATTTGGCCTCGTCAATCCGAGTTTCCTTGGCCTTGAAGCCATAATCAGTTTGACCAGCGCGCCATTCATCCTCATCAATCTGAGTCTCCCTGGCCTGGTCGATATCATCAGTTTAATCAATGCTTCACTCGACCTCGTCAACCTGAGTCTCCTTGGCGTTGTCAATATCATCAGTTTGATTAGTGTCTCATTTGCCCTCGTAAATTTGAGTATTCTTGACCTTGCCGACATCATCAGTTTGATCAGCACCCCACTCGGCCTCGTCAACCTGTGTCTCCTTAGCGTGGTCGACATTGTCAGTTTGACCAACGCCCCATTCGACCTCGTCAACTCGAGTCTCTCTGGCTTGGTCGACATAACCAGTTTGACAAGCACCCTACTCGGCCTCATCAACTCGGGTCTCCCTGGCCTGATCAATATCATCACTCTAAATAGTGTCCCTATCAACTTCTTAAACTCTAGAATCTCGGCCTTGTTGACATCGACACCATGGCCAGAACTTCTCTCGGTTTCGTCAACTTAGACCTCCTCGACCTTGTCAAAGTCTATACCTCAGTTCACATTACCATCTCGACATACATTCTCCTCAACGCCACCACTATCAACGCGTGCCTCGTCGGCCTCGTCATAATTGACACCAGCCTCCTCGGCTCCACCATCATTTCCTTTGGCAATTCCCAGCCTCGTCGATATTTGCCTCACTACCACCTCATATGCTACTCTCAGCGAACTCATCATCTCCTCATATAACATCTAATTTGGTTTCGTCAACAGAGGAACCACGAAAAATCGGCCTCGACAACACCAACTTCGTCTCTGTCTCATATGCCATGCCCGACGAGTTTGACGACCTTAAAACCATCTCAAAACTCGCCTCAACAGCCCTTTCCTTGGAAAAACGCCTCGGAAAACCCGGCCTCAACCGTATCCAATAAAGGAACATCACTTCACATAGTGGATCCATGCGTGCCACAAGCTTCTCATAAAACTTTGGCGACTTCTTCCTCATCACCAAACTTAAGAGGCTATTATTGGGGGTGGACTGTGCTAAAACTAGTACAAACATTGTTGAATGTAGATATTAATATAACAATGACTATCTCTACTCCGAACGAGGCCATCTCTCGTCAGTTGGATCGTCTTGTTAGAGATATTTTGTTAGCTGGCTTGTTTCATAAGCGAAACCATAACCTCTTATCCCTATGATTCACTAACGGCTAAGTGCTTTCTTTTTTAGTTTAGTAGTTTCAACTGGTCTTTTTATCTGTCTTTGGGCCTAAGAAACTATTAGGAAAGCTTATTTAGCTTCTATGTAATTAAACATTTTCCTAATGGTAACAAATTCACGATTTATCCCATAAAACTATAATTTTTCAACTCTTTGAACCATAAATACATTATGTAGTCTATAAACTTCTACTAACGAACAAAACTATTAAGAATATATTCATACATGATTTTTCAGTAATTTAAATTAAAATAATAAATTTTTCACTACAAAAAAAAATTGTATTGATATTTAATATTTTGTCATAATAACACATATTTCTTCACAATATGAAGATATTGTTACGAATTTGTGATGTTTTGTAAATGGTTACAATACAAGTGTCACAAATGCATATTAGTAATAAAAACGTCACAATATACTAGTGACGAATAAATATAGTAAATGTTTTTGTCACAGATCGTTACAGAATAGAATCATAATGATTCGTAACAAAATTGTATTTAAAAGGTCACAAATTATTACTAATATTCATAGTTACAATACAATTGTCACAATATATCAAATGTTTTGTTATTTAAACATGAATTTCCAAAAATCATATAAAATCCAGTGTTATTTTAACTAATAAATTTTAGAAAGTACAACAAAATCCATTGTTATTAGAAAAATTTAGGGATGCGATTTTAAGTAATTCTAAAATATTTTAGAGAATTATTTTAGTTAAATATACAAATTTCCAAATCTCATAATTTTAATAGATTTTGGAGGATTTTATCACAAGTTATTAAAATTTCTATAAATTCATCTAAAATCATAATAAATTTCATAAAAGTTAAATCATTTACAGTAATTCTAAATTCAAGGTTCAATACAATCTCTTATAGTTTTTCTTTTTGATAAAGGGTTGCCTCCTATAGTTTTTTTGTCGGTCCACACTTGCTATTTCACAGCAATTACTTATACCGAAAGTCATTCACATGGGTGAAAAATAGTCAAATATGTGCTTAATGAGTAAAAAAGAAACATTTGCATAGGACTCCCCTATATTTTTTAGATTTAATATTATAACGAATTTTATCTTTGTGTATATATTGTTTTAAGAATTTGATTATACTTTTGCGAAAATTAAGTTACTTTAGAAATTAGATTAGATTTGTTCCAATGGTCTCTCCTAATTTTTTAAAAAACTTAAAATTGATTGAATTTTATTTGTGATTAGTTATGTCACAAAAATGACTTAATTAATATATATATATATATATATATATAACAAATCTATGCTACCAATTTTTTTGAAAAATGTTTATCAAAACGACAAGATATTATAATAAAAACAGTTTATTTTTTTTTATTTTTTTTATTTTTTTTTATTTTGAAAATGTATTATATTTATGTTATAGAAAATATATATGCTAAGAATTATTTTTCTTGCTTTAGACCCCTATAGTGAAAATGTTGCAATCATATCACATCAATTTTTGTATGCATCTATTTCGATGTATTACGACTTTAGAAGCAGATTTAGTTGGATCCAATGGACAGAATAATTGTAAATATATATTCACGGGATTTAAAGTGTAAAAACGATAGGACATTTGTAAGTCTTCGCAATGTTACAAAACAATACAAATAATAAGTCTATGTATCGTGTCTTGAGGGTTAGTTATGACGTGGTCAATAATCATCAATAATAATAATAATGTCGTCACAAATATTGTCTATATAAATGAACTCGTCTTATCCTTCTCTTCACCTTAGTTATATCTTCGACTAAATTAATGACTAACAAACTCTTATATTTTGTATTCATGACTGTCTTTATATTGCTCAGTCTGTCCAAAATTTGGTGGGAAACTGCTGATAAACCGCGAGGTAAGTAACACATATACATTTTTTTTGTTAAATATGTAACATATATTAGTCAAACAAAATTTGTAAACATCGATTCAACTTTTTGTTGTTTACAATTATTTGATCTAAATAATTGATTTGTTTGCTTCAGTTTTGACGACAAAAGAGTTGGTCGATAAACTTTTCGAAGCGAAAGCTGCTTTGCTTCGTATCGGATTTGACGAAGATCAGAAGTATTTTAGATCTTATTTTGTGCTATAGACTATTACACCGAAATTCACATGTATATGGGTTTTCTCAACGGCTAAATTTTTAATAAGCAAATAAATTAAAATTTAAGCAGCAATATATCCGAAGAAACGGGCCATGTGTCGGTAGATTCGGCTTGGAAGCTATTGTATTGAAAGCCCAACAAAATATGGAACTAAGCCCTAGTTTTAAGGTGTAAACCAAGTTATCATAGTTTGCAGATTGTTTTTCTCTAGCGTAGAGAACCTCTCTCCATCATTTTAGTTTTTCGGCAAAGTTTTCTCCTCGTTTCTCTCTTTTTCGACCACATATCTTTTGGAGAGAACATATGATTTCGTCACTCTTAATAATAGCTGATAATAAATCTGGAGTCTATCTCCGATTATTCTTCTGGCTATATACTGTTTTTGTTTTTTGTTTTTTGGCTTTCTCACCTCACTCCACCAAGGATTAGATAATCTCCTCTTTAAATCTTCTTGGCCTTCGGTATTTGAAGACTCCTCATCTCTCTTGGGCGGTTCTGGATGTTCAGAATAACATCTTCGTTGCGATTTAGCGGTGGAGGAAGACGAAGCTGAAGTCTCTTAGAAGACGAAACTGAAGGATGCGATTTAACGGTGAGGAAGTTTTGATCGCAACTTTTCCGATGGTGATCTTCTGTGAGGTAGGTGATCAAGCATATGAGCTATTGATAACAATTTTTTACCAGAAAATAAACCTATTTTAATTCAAATCGATGTAATACAATAAGGTATCAATCCAATGAGTTTAGAAGCAAACAATCAAGACATATTCAACTTATCCAATCCCAGACAAATCAATCAATTTGTATCTATCAGTCCAAATCAAATTCGAAAATAAGGTTAAAGAAAATAGAGTAAAAATAGAGCATAAGCAAAACAGGAGATTCAGAGTTTGCTTAACAGCCTATAAAGATGACCTCTAGACTATGAATCAAACCAATCACATTCATTCTCATGAAATGAGACTCAACTTAGACTACAATCACACTTACTCTCATCAATGATTCATAGGCTAAGAGACATTAAGATCTAACCTAAAATGGTTTACACACCCTAGACATTCAATCTTTTGAGTTAGGAATAATTATCTCAAGTTAAGGTTCAGTCAAGTATTTTCACAAACACCTTGTGGGTGAAAAATTGCCTAATTCAAATTTCAATGGATTAAAAAGAAATAAGCATTAAGAACACCTAAACCGAAGAGATGTAAGCATAAACAACCTTATGTAAGTTTGGAAACCCCTAGGTCTACACTAATCTTGCCCATTTCCTCAAGAATCCTAATGGATATACTATATCTTCATCATAAAGTGCAAAAACCCAGAAAATAAATCAGATAACATAATACGAAAGTAAATAAAAAAATAAAATAAAATAAAATAGAAATTATAAATTGCATTGAAAACAAATGAAGAAAATGTTTTGATTTGGAAATTACAAAAGAGAGAATGATTTTAGTGTTCTTTCACTAAAGAGAGAATAAAACGTGGATAAAGGTTTATGCTTACATAAAAAGGGTATTTATACTCTTTACAATCCAACCATAAATAGTCAAACAAAGAAAGTTAATAAAACTATCTGAGAGTAAACTTACTCGGTCACATGGTTCAAACTGAGTGGTCGAGTCACATAAAGTGATGATCTGCTTGCCGACTCGACTATGGTGGCCGAGTCAGCCCGTCGAGTAGACTGAATAATGCGTCTACATATCCTTTTCAGCTTTAATTGCATCTTCTACTTTGTTTTTGTTGATCTTCTTTCTCTTCTCCAATGGATTAGTTCCCAATGTGTCTAAAGACTCCTGATAAACACACCAAACAGCAAAATACATTCAATATAATGCAAACAATAGAAAATGATTAGAAATAATTCTAAAATGGTGCACACATTATAAATATGTATGCAAAATGAACTAAACAAGACTTATAAGACTAGATAAGATCCATACATATCAGCTATATCGTGGAGAAAAATAGGTCATGTGATATCTCCGGCGGCAGTGACATCTTCGACAACCAACCAATATTTTGCATGTCGGAGCTTCAACACGGGCGACACATGATGGAATTGGCGGCTGTTGAGTGGCTTGGGGGTTCCATTGTTGGGCCTTTGATGTATTAGTTCTTTTTCTTTCTTTAACAATTATAGCCCAATATTTTATGGATCTAGTTGAGCCAACACTCGATACAATAAATTTTAACAAAAAAGTTATAGATTTACTGTATATTTTATGCTGTTCACTCGTATTTTTCTTTCAATACGCATCAAAATAAATACACTATAACTTCTTTAAATTAACAAATTTCTTTTGATCCCAAGTCAAACTAAAGTAAAATTTTACAAATTCTAATAAATTAATAAAAAAATAACTTTTTGAACTTCCAATAATATCATAAAATAATAATTATAAATTTTATAGATAACAGTAAAATCTCTGTAAATTAATAATATTAGGACTTAAAAAAATTATAAATTTATAGAGATATTAATTTATTGATAAATTAATATTATTAATTTATAATATTTTAATTGTTAAAGTTATTTTTAAAGAATAAATTAATACCATTTTTGATGAATCTTTGAAAATTATAAATTTTATAATTTATAATTAATGACCTAAACTATTTTATTTCAACACATATTAAAATTTAAAAATTCAATTTTTTATGACGAGTTATACTACAACATAATAGTTTGAAAATAAAACACAACAATTATTTTATAGAGTTGAACTCTAAGAAAAAAAATCATACTTTAATATATCAAATTTTAAAAAAAGTATATATATATATATGTAAATTTTTAGATGATTATTAATTTATGATATTAGTGAGACTATATTTTTCATAGAGGTTTCAAAATAGTTATTATCTTATTAATTTATTAGATTTGATCAAATTTTACACTTGACCGATTTAGAATGAGATAATTCTATTATTTTGTAAAAATTATTATTTATCCAGAATTAATTTGTGTAGGTTCTATTGTATATAATTAAGATATTTAGTATGCTATGACTTCAATATTTTTTTATAAATTTTTTTAAAAAATTTAATTTCGCTAGAATTCATCTCTAGGTTTTTACATTTACATCAGAATTTTCTAATTTTATAGTTTCGTTGTGCGTATCAAAGTTATAAAGAGTTAAACATAATATTTGGTAAATTACCTTTAACTACTTTTATTGCAATATAAAAACTTCACATTTTTAGAAATATTAAAGTCTATTTTTTCAAAAATAAAATACTAACACAATATAAAATAATTAAATACCAAAATATAAAAATAACTAACAATTTTTTAAAATAATAATGAAAACTATAAAACACTTATATTTGTAATTCAATGTATATTTCTAAAAATTATAAACTACATGTAATATTTATATAATATATTGTCAAACAATTTTGGGATAAACTTTTATTATTATAAATTATTAAATTTTCTACCGAGGACAGGTGGAGGATCTACTCCTCCAGTAAGAGTGAGATTTAATAGCCAGTAGGCTAATTGACAAAAAAAAATTATTAAAATTTTTTAAATTTGAATATTATTAATTTATAGAAGTTTTATAGGAGAGGTCTAATTTGCATCAAAATATTAAAACATATCGGACGACTATCTTTATTATAAAAAATAATATCTGATTTACATCCGCTAAACACTCGTGCTTTCCTTTTCTAAATTGTTGTCCATTTGTCGGACAAAGTTTAAAAATTGTTAAAAGTTTTATTTAACATTTAAAATGAGTTTTCAAGAAGAATCAAAATTTATTAATATATTAATTTTCTGCGAAAATGATAAATATAATTAAAGGAATACTTATTCGTAATTTCTTATAATTTGATAGAAAGACTATAACTTATATAATTGGGAAAAAGACTATAACTTATATAACTTGAGAAATAAAAATTTACGTGTAGAACTTGGATATTGACAAGAATCAATTTCTGTTATTTTGAAATCATTGCCGATTTAGAGTATACAATCACATACATATAAGGATACGCCATAACCGGCTAAATCGAAATCTAATTGCCGGTATTTACACGATAACCGATTCTAATTACAACACCCTGCAACTTTTTCTTCTTGAGGCTGAGATGACGCTGAGCTTCTCTGCTATGTTGTTGAGCTTCTCACCACATTTATCCTTAACACTCTCCCTCACGTTAGAGCATGGGGATCCAACATGCCCAATTTGGACATTAAGTATTGAAACTATGCTTTACCAAGAGCTTTTGTCATAAGATCGGCAAGTTGATCAGTTGTCTTGATGTGATGAAGACTGATGATTCTTTCAGCAGCAACATCACGAACAACATGACAATCTGAATCTATATGCTTAGTTCTTTCGTGGAAGACTGGATTTGAAGCTATATGAATTGTGGCCTTACTGTCACAATAAAACTTTGCTGGAATTTCTAGAACAATATCCAAGTTCTTCAACAGGCGATGAATTCACTTAATTTTACGAAGTCCAGCTGCCATTGATCAGTATTCAGCTTCTCCGAAAGAGTGAGATACTGTTTCTTGCTTCTTTGTTGTCCAAGAAACTGGAGATCCAGCAAGGAGAACAACACATGCACTTAGGGAACGTTTTGTCAATGGACAAGATGCCTAGTCAGAATCACTGTAAATTGTTAGAGTGAGATCATTATTTGACTCTATGAGAATTCCCATTCATGGTGTCCATTTGATGTAACGAACCACTCTAAGAGCAGCTTCCCAATGTGTTATCCAAGGATTCTATATGAATTGAGACAAAACATGAACAGAGTAGCCGAGCTCTAGTATGGTGTTAATAAGGTGTATCGATCTTCCTATTAACCGACAATATTGTGTTGGATCCTCAAGAAGAGGTCCATCATCTAAAGCTAGTTTGTGGTTATGTTCTAAAGGAGTAGCATCAGGTTTCGAACCCAAATGACTAGAATCATCTATCACATCTAAAGCATTTTTTATTTGGGACAGAAAAATACCTTATGTATTTTGACTTACTTCAATGCCGAGGAAATACTTCAGTTTTCCTAGATCTTTCATAGAAAAACACCTCCCTAGATACTCCTTGAACTTTTGAACTACATACTCATCATTTCTACATATAATGAGATCATCAGCATATACCAAGATTGTGATCTCCTTACCTTTGTGAGTATAAGAGAAAAAAGAATAGTCTTCATAGGATTGTACAAAATCGAATTTGATGAGAGAACCAGAAAGCTTCTTGAACCAACATCTAGGAGCTTGTTTCAATCCGTACAAAGACTTTTTTAAGCGACATACTTTGCCATGATGAGGACGTTGGAGTGCAGGCGGCAACTTCATGTAAACTTCTTCCACAAGATTGCCATGTGAATTAGCATTGTTTACATCCATCTGGTAAACATTCCAATTCTTTGTTGAAACTAACCTAAGCAACATCCGCACTGTAGTCATCTTTACTACAAGCGCAAAAATCTGAGAGTAGTCTTCCCCCTAACCTGATTATTACCAAGAAAAACCAAACGAGCTTTATGACGCTCAATTGTGCCTTCATAGTTATATTTTGTTTTGTAAACCCACTGAGATCCAAGAGCAACTCGTCTAGGGAGCAAATCGACTATGTCCCATGTATGGTGAACTTCGAGAGCTGTTACTTCCAGACCTTGATACAAACAACTTCTCCATAGTGCTTTAGTTATGGCTCAACTCCTACTGCAGCAAGAAACGATATTTAAGGAGGCGAAAATTGAGCATCTGATATAAAATCAGAGAGAGGATACAGAGATTTATCTTCTACTTTTTTGTTGTTGAGTCTATTGAAACAAGAGGAGTATCTTGTTCATAAGTGACATTATACTGAATATAATCTTTGAGCCTAACTGTAGGTTGACTTTTTCTGGTACTTCTTTGCAGATGAGGCATATTAACCTCAATAGTATAAGACAAAGAACCTGCAAGTTCAGCCTTAGAATCTGCAATTGCAGGTAAAGATTTTTGAATATTAGTTGCAACATTAGTAGAAACATCAGACAAATTTGATTCTATATTTGAGGTAACATAGGAAATCCCCCTGACTTCTATGCTTTCATCATTACTGCAAACTGCATTAGTAATGTTTTGATCAGGTGTATAGCCAGATGCAACACCAAACAACCAATCATCATCATTGGAGAGATCAACAAAACTGTTGATAAACTAATTTTCATTTTCAAAAGGGAAGACATCTTCTATGAAAATTACATCCTTGAAACCAGAAACTCATCTGTAGATGGATCATACACCTTCCAACCTTTTTGACCAAAAGGTAACCAACAAATACACACATGCGACTTCTTTCGTCAAATTTGCTCTTATTCTGGACTTGTTGTAAACATAACATGCTGATCCAAAAACTCTCATCCGAGTACAATCAGAAGCTTTGCCATACAATACCTCATAAGGAGTCTTTCCATTATGAATCACTAAAGGAGTTCGATTGATGACATAAGCAGATGTCAACACAACCTCTTCCCAGAATGTAACAAAAAGTTTTGACTGGAACGACAAGCTATGTGCCATATTCAATATATGTCTATGCTTTCTTTCGACACGCCCATTTTGCTGAGGTGTATAGACACATGAGGTTTGATGGAGAACACCCTTTTCCCTGAAAAAGGAACTCAAAGACATAAATTAAGCTCCATTGTCACTCTTTATTGTTTTGACTGATTTTGCAAACTGATTTTCTGTGTATGAGAGGAATTCCTTGAGCACTCGGTGAGCTTATGATTTTGCTAAAAGAAAATATGTCCAAACAGCTATAGAGTAATCGTATACAATTGTTAGAAAATATACTACACCACTAGAAGAACTCACTCTATAAGGACCCCAAATGTCACAATGTATCAGTTCAAAACAATCAGCTGTTTTATTTGCATTTGTCAGAAATGAGTATCTTGCTACCTTTGCTCTAAAACATACATTGCAAGACTTTGAATTCAAAGGCATAGAAGATGCGGAACCAGAATATAGAGGTAAGCTACTAAGAAATGAAAAAAAGGATGACCGAGACGCGTATGCCACAAATCCAGATCAAATCTACTTATTGATGAATGAATCTTTGCAGAACTAGCTTGATTGAGGTAGTAGACTCCATCTATTTCTTCACCTCTGCCAATCTGCATCATCGAGAAACGGTCTTGTAACACACATTGTATCAGTAAAAAAAGGAAGACACTTTGTTTTTTACTCAACAATTTTTCCACTGAGACAAGTATGCAATTCGAGGAAGGCACATATAGGACATTAGGCATAGACAAAGTATCAAACAACAAGAGAGTTCCCATATTGACAACAAACGTCTTCCTTCCATCTGTAAAACCTATTGTACAAGGAGAAATCTTGTCCAATTTATTTAAGAGAGACAAATTTCATGTCATATGTTGAAAAGGCACAATGTCCAATATCACATCTCCAAATCATTTCTTACAAGACAATTTATCAGGATTGGTAGATTCTGATTTTTCAACAACAAAGTGCTGCAAAATCTTTCATTGTTCATGGGTTAGATCAGGGAAAACAGATGAGTTTGACGTTGTTACGTGAGCAATAGTTGAGTCAGAAGTCTGAGACTTAGTAGAACCAGTGTTTTTACCATGTTTTCTACCACTTTGCTTTCCATGATCTTGTTTTTCTGATTTGTCAATCCACCAGTATGGAAAACCCACTAGATGCCAACATTCACGCTCCCCCATGACCTGCCCTTCCACAATTAGAGCAAGTTATGTTCTTATTTTTCAGAATACTTTGATTCATTATGCATCATGCAGTTCCACGAGCCAAAAAACCAATTGCATTATGCTGCATTTCACGATCTTGAGCTGACATCTACCTTTGTTCATCTCTTACACCCTCAAGTAAGCATCACCTAAGGATGGTAAAGGATCCATACCAATGATAGTTGTACAAACATTACTGAACCTTGAGAACACAATTGTAGTTCCTCCTACAAAGAACACAATTGACCGTATAATCGACTACCAATCAACCATTCTATCTAAAAAAAAAGCTACTTGGCGATTTCAATCAATGAATTCTAACTGTATTACCAACAAAAAATCTTTCTTTAAGATTTTTCTAAAATTGACAAGCATCGGAGATAAAACTCACAGTGGATTTCACCTTAGGATCGATTGAAACTCGCAACCATCCCACAACCATCGAATTGACAACTTGCCAATTTTCAAAGTTTGGATCATTAATTCTTGGTTTCACCAAGTTTCCATTGATAAATCCGGTTTTTCTTTTAGTTTGCAGAGCATTCAGCATAATCGGAGAAATTAGAGCACCAAAATTGTCTGAGCTCGCCAAAGTATGCGGGGACACCATCAAAACTACCGTCGGAACACCCACCGGAATCACCGCTCATGCATCGTGTTCAGTCTCTCTCTC